>JABTXL010006268.1:5076825-5113979 GCA_025134845.1 Neodon shergylaensis | reverse complement strand
ACTGCCTCGGCCCTGATAGGACAGAAAATTAGGTAGGTGGAGTAGACAGAACAGAATGCTGGGAGAAAGAAGCTGAATCAGAGAGTCGCCATGATTCTCCCACTCCAGGCAGACGCAGGTTAAGATCTTTCCTGGTAAGCCAGCTCGTGGGCTACACAGATTATTAGAAATGGGTTAGATTAATATGTAAGAGCTAGCCAATAAGAGACTAGAGCTAATGGGCCAAACAGTGTTTAAAAGAATACAGTTTCCGTATAATTATTTCGGGGCATAAGCTAGCCATGTGGGCGGCCGGGTGCCAGGGACGCAGCCCTGCTGCTCCTATTACAACAGTCCCCTTTATCTTTTCATACCTGCTCTCTGTTCCAGACAAAAGCTTTGCTCAGGCCATGTTAGGAAAACGGAAGTCCTCAGGGGATCAGGTGTCAATTGACATGTGTCAATAAAGATTCAATCCCCACCTCAGTTGGGTCTTGCCCTGGTCGGCTTTCCCTTGATAATTCTAGGAGGACCCTGCTCCCTCCAAACACAAATCCTATGGCCTCTTAGCTCAGCAAGGCCTTTGTTCTGGGATTACCGTGTTTTCCTACTACATAGATACTTAGACTCTGTCCATAGAAGCATTTCAGGCAATGCTAAAACAGTCTTCTAGTGATCCACTTCTAAACTAGCCCTCTGTGTACATGTCCCTCCAGCTGCTACAGATTCTTACTTTTCTTCGGGACAAAATGACTTTAATGAGCTTCCTGCACTGACTCTGTGCCTCCTTTCTTCCTATTAAACCTCTTTATTGAATTAGGAAATCTTTTGAGGATTCAGAACAGGGTGCTAATCTAATGAGTGTCCACCCGAACTGCCCTGTTTGATCTTAACATTTCAGTATGTGCACTATTCCTTATTTCTCTATTAATGGAAAAACAAGATCACATCTACAATTGGTGGCCTTTGTTTAGCACTCTACAGTCTTCCCTCTCTTTCGAACAGGAAGTCATGAATTTAGCATTCATGTCTGGGCCTTTTAATTACTGTGCATGTGTCCATACATTCATTGTTCAGGTAAGTTATTTAGTTTTGGGGGTTAGTTTTTATTTATTAATAAACCAACAGTAGTGTTCCCCTTGTCCAATGGATATATTGAAATGTGCATTTTCAACTTTACGAGAGTACCCAAAATGCCTTCCAGAGTGATTATAACAATTCACACTTCCAGAGTCATTTTTGCCAATGTCTGATGTTAGTTTTTGCTGCCAGCCTTCTTAACTGTGGCCAGAATGGCTGGTATTTAATGGCTCCTTATTTTGGTTGGCTTTTGTGATTTGGATAAGGGGTGGCATGATACTATTATGCCTATTAGCCATTGAATGCCTGTTCTATTTGTACATTTTGCACTTAGTTCTTTCCCAGTGAGTCGATTGGAGATTGGGAGCATACACTGCCTATCCTCTTTTGTTGCTTGTGTGCACTCAAAGTTTCCCAGAGCCAGGGCTTGCTTTTAAGTCGTGTATCCTTGCATGGACATTCTAAACTTTAATGTGGTTTGCTGCACTGGTTTTTCTTTTTGACTGGTCTTTGTATCTTATTTTAAGAACTGCTTCCCTAGCCAGAGGTCATGTGGATAGCCACTTATGTGTTTCTTAAATGTTTTTACTGTTTTGTTTTAATTTTTGCTTTCATCTACTTTGAAGCAGTTTGAGTGAATGGCCTGAGGAAGGTGACTCAGCCAACACTTGTACACCTGGAGGCCCAACCTCCCTAAACTCTGGTGTTGAGTCCCTGCTCTCCCCGGCAAGCTACCTGCCGCCTGTGTTAAAAAATGCCTACCTTGGCCAGCCATTCATAGATTCTCTGCTACAAAGTTGTTCTCTTTGTTGACTCCTGGGCTGATATTTCAGTGCTTTTCAGTCTATGTAACTGTATCAACATGACTGAATAGCTTGCACCAACCTTAGTCCTCTTCAGGTGAAGTTTCTCTTTTTATGGGATTTCACTGTTGCTTCACTTAATAACTACAGGTCTCTTCTTCAGTTCCATGCAGACGGTTGACTGAGGGGTTCAGAATTTTGTGAAATGATGAAAGTGGGGAGTGTTTAGAATACAACATCCCATGTGGTTCCTGCACCAGCTCATTCAGGCCCTGTTGAGGCTTCCCAAGTTTCCTTGCTGCGGAAGTCTTTCCAACTGTCCTCTTTGTTCTAAGAATCTGTTGCATTCTCCTAAGGGTTCTTCCTTACGATCAGTGAATCTGCAGCTAAATGTTCACACTACTCTTTAAAATCAGTATTTCAGAGTTGAAGAATAGAATCCAGAAGAAAGATCCTTCACTTAATTTTTTAAATTCTTTTATAAAGTAAGGACTAATGGTGAGTTGAAAATGTCTTTCTTTCTTCCACAGACTACACAGAGGGACCCAGTCTGAGACGTTCCCTGACCTTCGCTTAGGAACATATTTTGTGGTCAGTTTTGTGAATGTTACACATTGATCTGTGTTGTCATTCCTTTTTCAGTACTTAGATGCCAGATTTTTCTAGGAAGCTAGGTAGGTTGCCAGAGGCTTTCCTGTTGTCTAAGGTTGTCTTAAAAAACAAAACAAATTTTTATATGTTGTATCTTTGCCGTCTATTAACCTGTACAGTCTGTTCCACTAATGTGATACAAAGTATCACATGTCCATCTTGTTCCGTTCTTTCTCTGGTGTTCAGATACTGAGTCTGGTTCTGCTTTCTCATGTGTCTATGGCACATTTCCCTATGGTGCTCGAGCTGCACCACAGACGCTTCATGTGCTGCTTTTCCACCTGGGCAGAACGTTGGTAGAACTCTGGATGCTAAGCTCATTGTCCTCATCTGGACGGAAGTGAGGAAGATGTTGGAACCACGAGGGAAGGGATCCTTGTTAAAGGGAGATAAAGACCTCAGCTGAATTGTATCCCTATCTTAATGCTCTGTAGACTGCAGAATGTCAGGACAATAACGAGCTCCTGATGGTGTTAGTCTACTGTTACAAATGAACACCGTAATCCCAAACAGGGCAGGAGTTGGCATTCTTGTGGTTCCTCCTTCAAACAGGCCAGAGTAAGGCTCTTGTGTTGTTAAAGTGCGGCTGAGTGCCTGCAGCACTGTGCAGTAAAAGCTGCTGAAGTTGGGGACGCTGGTGGAAAGGATGACATTTCAGACTCCTTGGTAGCCTCCTTCTGGATCTGCATTCTCAGCTCTGATGCAGAGCAGATGGATGAAAGGCAACAGGAAGCGACTCAGGGGCTTGTGTTTGTTGTCTTTTTCACCATTGTGCCCAAACCAGAGAGAGAATTTAAAGAGGAAAGATTTTGCTGGTAGTATGGAAGGTTTCAGTCTCTCACCCTGGGGAGGACAAGGCAGAAGAGCTCACACCATGCTGTCTGGGGAGGGTCTTAGTTTTTTTTTCTTTTTTTGCTGTGATAAATACCATAATCAGAAGGGAATTCGGGAAGAAGGATTTACCTCCTATTAGATCTCTAGTTCTGCACTCAGAGAAATGAGGGTGGGAACCCAAGGTAGGAAAGTTGAGGCAGAAATTTAAGCATCAGCCATGAAGGAATACTAGTTACTGGCTTGCTAGCTCTCTTGCTACTGTTCAGCTCTCTATCTTTTTTTTTTTTTTCAAATTTTTTTTTATTGAGAAAAAGAAAAGAAAAAAAAGTTTCCGCCTCCTCCCGGCCTCCCATTTCCCTCCCCCTCGTCCCACCTTTCTCCCCCTCCCCCTGCTCCTCTCCCCCTCCCTCTCCAGTCCAAAGAGCAGTCAGGGTTCCCTGTCCTGTGGAAAGTCCAAGGCCCTCCCCCCTCTGTCCATGTCTAGGAAGGTGAACATCCAAGGTGGCTAGGCTCCCACAAAGCCCGATCTTGAAGTAGGATCAAAACCCTGGGCCATTGTCCTTGGCTTCTCATCAGCCCCCATTGTTCGCCATGATCAGAGAGTCTGGTTTTATCCCATGCTTATTCAGTCACAGTCCAGCTGGCCTTGGTGAGCTCCCAATAGATCAGTCACACTGTCTCAGTGGTTGGGTGCACCCCTCGTGGTCCTGACTTCCTTGCTCATGTTCTCCCTCCTTCCGCTCCTCATTGGGAACTTGGGAGCTCAGTCCGGTGCTCCAGTGTGGGTCTCTGTGACTATCTCCATCCATCACCAGCTGAAGGTTCTATGGTGATATGCAAGATATTCGTCAGCATTGCTATAGGATAGGGTCATTTCAGGTTCCCTATCCTCAGCTGCCCAAGGAACTAACTGGGGACCTCGCCTTGGGCTCCTGGGAGCCACTCTAGGTTCAAGTCTCTTGCCAACCCTAAGGTGGCTCCCTTAACTAAGAATTGAGCTTCCGTGCTCCCCTATCCAACCTTCCTTTATCCCAATCATCCTGTTTCCCCAAGTTTCCCTCATCCTCCCCTTCTCACTTTTCTCTCCCCATCCCCCGATACTCCCATCCCACCCCACCCCCAAGGTCCCAAATTTTCTCCCCTCAATTTTGTCTACTTCCCGTATCCAAGAGGATAATTATATGTTTTTCTTTGGGTTCACCGTCTTATTTAGCTTCATTAGGTTCACCACTATATACTCCGTGACCGTTATTTATGGCTAGAAACCAATTATGAGTGAGTACATCCCATGTTCCTCTCTTTCAGCTCTCTATCTTATATGGTTCAGGACCACTTAACTAGGGGTGGTACCACCCACAGTGAGCCTCACACTATGCCACAGGCCAGTCTGAAGGAGGCAGCCCCTCAACTGAGGTATCTGTCCTCTTCCCAGGCTGCTCTAGGTTTCATCAAGCTGACACAGAAACAAGCGAGTATCGTGGGTCTTCCTCCCTTAGTTCATTTTCCCTGGAAATCCCTCCACAGACACACCCACAGGTCAGCTTTGTTAACCCCCATCTCTTCTCAGCATAGTTCACTCAACAGTCGCCAGGGGGCCCAGGATTTAAGAGTCATTTTCACTGTCACCTTAGCTCCCGGCTTATTTCTGGGTACAGACTAAGGTGGGGACTGCAATTCAGCCACCACATTAAGTTCTGAGCAGACTCAGGCTGGAGAGGAAAGGGAAAAAAATCACATCTGGGGGTTTACATCTGCCCAGAACCTCACCCGGCGCTCACCTTGCTGTCCCCAACTGAACATCAAGGCTTCATCCAGCTGCAAGAAAGTTTTGTTGTTTGTGTTTGTTTTAAAACCAGTTATTTTGCAATTCAAATAGAATCAGTCTTGTGTCATTAAAGATGATGCTGAGGGGGGGGAGGTGATGCTGTTTGAGGAGCAGTCACTGCTGTCAGCAGTGCTGTATTTGGAGGTAGAGAACCTGACATGCTGAATGAAGGCAGTAATGGAGGGAGTGGGAAGGAAGGTCAGAAATAAGTTTTGACAGAGGACTACAAGAACCCAACAACCTGTATTCCTCCTAATTTGCTTGAGAAGACATGCCCCCCTTTGGTTAATTCTACAAATATACCTTTTATTGAATTCAAGGTCATTATGCTAAATTTAGTTGGCAAATATTGAAATAAACTTGGACAGAGAAATTTGTGCTTCAAAATCTAAATACATTTTTAAAATGTAATTCTGAAAGGATTTATGCCCCCTCGAAGCTCTGTTTCTCAAAGACAGAAGAACGTAGAAGACAGTGGCTAATAAGTCAAAATACGTTTTTAAAGTAAGTACAGCCACTCTTTGCTTATAAACACTCGAGACATATGAGTCCCAATGTCAGAAAATAACTCCAAGGAAACTAAGAGGATGCTTTATCTTCCTGCAAGAAACCATCTGCCTTTCCTGTAGATATTCCCAAAATCATTTAAACTTAGCATTTTCCTGCTCCCCATACCATGCTTCTAAAAGACAACTTGAACTGCTTTGAGGGCACAAGCTTTATCTTCAGGAAATTGAGTTGCCAGAAAACATATCTAGAAATCCAGCCACGAGTGTGTGTACTTGCGTGCGCGTGTATGCACACACATCTAGAAGGCTTTGATTTCTGGAAATGTAGCAGAAGCAAATCGTGATGCCCTACTGAACGCTTGGGGTATCACTGAACGTGTTCAGAAAAAAAAAATAATGGTTGAAGACTAAGTCCTTCCCCTTCCAGAGAGCAAGCACGTCTTCCTGAGGGTTTGTCTGGGAAAACCCTGAATCTATTTACTGCTGTGGCCAGCACTTTAACCAGGCCGCTTTTTTGAACATGGCTATGAGGTCAAAGAATGCCACGCTTAGTGTGGCTTGAATCTGAGAGGTAACTGGAAAGCAGAACTCCCCTGGGGTGGGTAAAGGCAGGTCTCTCTGTCATCCCCAAGGAATAACTGAGGACAAAGTCCATTGTCACATCCCTTTGAAGCTGAGGTAGACCCCTGGTAGAAATCAGACTTTGGAGGGGGCCATGCTGGAGGCCCCTCACATACCCTAGCAGAGTGGACAACTGGAACTTCACCTTAAGACCTGAGAATCTTCACTTTATACCATATTCTTTAAAGCCCCTTCTGTGTGTGTGTTTCTGTGTGTGACTGTGTGTATGTGTGTGTTTATCTGTGTGTGAATGTGCACGTGTGTGTAAATGTGTGTGTTTGTGTGTGTATGTGAGTGTGTAAGTGCTTATGTGTGTATAAGTGAATGAGTGTGTATATGTGAGTGTGTCTGTGAGATGACAGCTTCTAGGCACGTACCATGTTCTTTTAAAACAAATCTAGTCTCCTTAACACCACTCAAAGAACGAGCTTTCTTGGGGCAAAGGAAGCCTAAGGGGGTTCTGGTGAAACCCAGCAGACTAGTGAAAGTTCACAGAACTTCTCCAGTTCAAATGCCTTCGTCTATGAAAACCTCCTCAGGTGGCCATCATGGTGTCATCCGTAACTACAACTGTGGACCTTCTGAATCTTAAACACAAATAATCCTGGAGCTGCTCTGAGCAATGCTACAGTGACCTCAAGCTTCCCATCTTTGCATCAGTGTTTAGCTGTGTTAAAGAAGACAGCATTAGCCAGGCAATGGCGGTGCTCGCCTTTAATGCCAGCACTGGGGAGACAGAGGCAGCTGGATCTCTGAGCTGGAGGCCAGCCTGGACTACAGACTGAATCCAGGACAGCCAGGGCTACACAGAGAAACTCTGTCAAAAAACAAAACAAAGCATAGGATCTTGGCAAATCTTGGAAACCAGGGTGAAAAATTGTCTAACGGTGACTCTAACAACCTGGCTCATCTGCAGGGACACACAAAACGTAAAGAGGCCAGGATTCCAGGACTGTTTTTATTTTCCTTTAATTCTTTAGTAGTCTTATTACATTTAATGGTCCACAGTAGCGAGTCTTCCTGGGAAAGCCAGCTGTGGTCCATGTGTGTCTTCACGTCTCTCAGGCCGTGCTCTCTGCAGCTCTCCCTGCCCCGTGCTCCGGCTGCAATCAGGCCCTGGGAGGGGATACAAAGATGATGGGAAATGGCTGCGTTAGTTCAAAGTCATGTACGGCTTGGTATCGCTGAAGAGCGTCCTAGGTGAGTCAGGAAATGGATGGCGTTTTTCAAGTCACATGAATCAGCGCCCCAGAATTCATCATTTTCACCAGCTGTGTCATTTCCCAGCATTCCTCAGTTTTGACCCTGTACACAAGGCTCACCCGAAGCCCGAAGTAGTTGAGTGGGGGTGGGGTGGGGGCAGGGAAGGGAAATAGAGAGAGAGTTTCAGTGTGATGACAATAGAACACCCTTGGTAAAATCATAATCACATTTAGTTTTACAGTATGGTGATTCGGGTACTTTAACAAGAAAGACTTCTTAAAAGGAAAAAAAAATCAAATTTTATTAGAAAAAAGAAATATTTATAAGCACTTTAAAACAATTACATTTTTCAGAGTGCCTACTTGGTGCTGAGTCTCAGGTATTTGGTGTTTAACAACTCCTTTTGCCTTTGCTGCTTCTGACTGACATTTCTGGTGAGCTGGTCAAGTGGCACCAGAAGACACTAGCTCAGAAAGTTCACAGACTTTCTGCAAGTCTGTGACAAAATCGTCCTCAGCTTAGAACCAGTCCACTTTAAACCAAGAAAGCATTCTTAACAAGAATTTGGTTTCTGTCCTCGCTTATTAAAGGTTTCTAATTTCGGATCACTGGTGATGAACTCCAACAGTGGTACAGTGTGGTTTGTAAACAGCCAGACTGAACCCATTTCCTGCCCCCAGGGACACAAAGTAGCTTCATTTCGAGGGGGAGAGTCTATGTGATAATCCTCAGGGTGCACAGGGCTTAGGCCTCCAAGCTAAGATGAGTTTCTTTGCTTGCTTGTGAGTTTATATGAGACAGGGTCCCCCTAGGTGACCCCAAACTGGCCTTAAGCCCCAGCCCTGCTGCCTCAGACACCAGAGCACTGGGCACACAGGCATGATGCACCTCACTTTTTCTTTCTTAAAAATAATTTATTAAAAAGTGTTAACTGTTTTTAACAGTAGCAGATACGAATTAGCTAAACACACTTGAGTCTTAATTTGTCTCTCTTCACCCTGTTAGGTCCCACCCACCCACACGAAGGCTATAGGGTTCATGCGGAAGGCTGAATGAAGTCCTCCACCTCCAGACCTTGGCCCTTGGCAGGCCTCCTTCTCCCAAGAGCCTCTCAGGTTCCTGCGCCACGTAGGCAAGGGAAGGAGAGTGTTAGCAATGGCGCCAGTTCCCACCCACTTCTGAAGCAGAAGCAAGGCTAGGAAACCCATTGACTTTTCCCTTCAAGACCCAGAAACCAGGAGCTGCCCCCACCCCCCAGAGCTAGAAGCCAGTCAAACAACTATGAGGAATGCTTCCCAAATAAGCCCCAAAAAGCCATCCAAGTTGGGCCCCTGATCCCATCCGTGCCCACAGTTCCAGCCACTGTGCACTCTGGGGGCTCCTACAGAAGCTTTCAAATTAGTTTCACAGAATTCCTTTATCTGAAAGGTGACAGAAACGACAAATTGGGGGCAATTTGTGCTTCTATTGTCTTCCTCTTGAATCTCAGGGGTCCTGGAAGGAGCTATGACACATTCCAGCTATCACCAGGTCTCCAGTTCGTACAGTGGCACACGGCACACCCTTACAGACCTCTGAACTGCCCCCCCCCCCCACGCACATTTGCAGCTTGCCAATTACCAGGGTGTGAATGTGGCCCCATGAGGGCGACCTTCGGTCCTGCAGCTAAGAGAGTCACTCATGAGGTCCCTTAATGCAAAAACATCCCGAAGCCACTAACAAAGCCCAAGATAGGGAAAAAATAGCCTGAAGACGCTCTCACCCCATCCTATACTGAGGGAAGGGGTCACACGTGGCTACAGGGGTAGGAACCCGAGTTTCCTGGCTCTCTTTATCCTGTGGCTTTCCCATTCAACAACCACGTAAGTTGTTTAAAACCCCGTGAGTTGATCACTTCCCTAGAAGGAGAAAAGAACAACTCAAGTCAACAAAACTGCCCTGCCAAGGCGATTTACTTTGCGTTCTAATATAAACTCCGAGAGGCTCAAATATCCTTGCAGACTGGCGAATTAGCCCAGCTGGCTCTGTCCATGAAGAGACCCTCTCCTAATGCAACCTGGGCCACTTGGAGGCCTCTTGCTCTGCTTCCCGGGATGGCAGATTTGTACATTTGTCTGATCTACGCTCTCCAAGTAAGCCAAAACCAGCTGAGAGCCACGTGGGCCCAACTTGCTTGCAAGAATCCGCGGCGAGCCCCTCGATCCCCGGCCCCCATCCTGCCCCTAGCCTTCTTAGGATGACACGGAAGAACTGAATCTTAAACTTCTACCCTCTCCCCACCCGGGATCCGCCAAAGGGCGCGCACATACCTGGAGCCTAGGCAGGCCTAGAAGAAGCGCCACGTCTCTGATTTGCGTCGAGCTGCCTCCAGCCCTTTATACAGCCCAACCCGCAAAGTAGCCACGTCGGAGCGACTGGACAGGGGGCGGGTAACCTTAGAAGGTCTCGGCGAGTCGAGAAAGAGAGTCCCTAAAATGTCACCATTTGGGTGAACTTGCTCTCGGGGGGCACAAATGGGACTCGTGGGGTGTGGTGACAGCCCCCCGGGGAGTGTTTAGGGGGGTCCCATCTCGGGAAGAGGCGGGGCCAGAGGAGGGGCCTGGGGAGGTCAGGGGCGGGTAGGGCGCTCAGCTTGCACCCGGGAGGGGCGGAGAAGGGGAGGTGCGGCGGCGGGGGCGTGGCGAGGGCGGGGCTAGGCGGCCCTGGGCTCCCTGCCCGGAGCTCCGGGCCCGCGCATCCAGCGGGGCTCTACTCGCCGGGAAAGCGGCGCCGGCGCCGGCGGCTCACGCTGTGCCCACTCCCGGGTGCTGTGCTCCGGTAGCGGGTGGGCTTCTCAAACCCTGACCGGCCTTGGCCCCTGCAGAGAGGTGGCCTCTGCATCACAGTTTCTCATTGCGTGGACGCTCCAGCACGTGCGACCCTTCTTTGGGGGTGTTCTTACGAGCGGCTACCAAGCAGAGGGCACCCAACTTTGCCACCTTGAGGGTCGCCCTCGCCCAACGCGAGCTTGCTTGCTCAGCTGCACAACTAGGGACTCCGTGCTCCTGGCGGCGGAGCTGGTCCCCAGCCCGGCGCGCTGCGAGCAGAGGATAGCTCTGAAGAAGTGGCGGGGAGCAGTAGCGGCAGCTGCCTCGATTTTCCTTGCAGCGCGCTGAAGAGGACCCCTGGAACCCCTCCGGGCCCCGGGCGCTGGATGACTGGCAGGAGGAACGCTCCCCGCATCTGGTGAGCCTGCTCCCCACCGCGTCCCTCAGTGTCGTGGCTGAGACCCTGCGCGGGTGAACTAGACCTGGGGTAACATTGGACTGTCTGTGGGTGGTATAGGTCTCGGTTAGGGTTACTCTGCAGGCAGCTGGGTGGGGACAGCCCGGCAGCCGCGCGAGTAGGAATAGGACCACCGTCAGTGCGGAGGCGGTCGCAGTGGAGGTAGTGCACGGGCTGGAAGTTCGTGTCCTAGCCTTTGCCCAGATCCGAGCGTGCGTTGGAAAGGAGCTGGAGTGTCCGGGTGTGCGATCGGACAGTGGGCGAGCCTGCACCTCGGCCAGCACCTCTCAGGTACGCGTGGAGATCTGTGCGCGCACTCCGCGCGAAGCCAGGCTGGCGTGGTGGGAGCTGCAGCCAGCCAGGTCTGGCAATCGGAATCGCCTACCTCACAGCCCTGTGGGCTCGGGGACATTTTCTTGCTCTAGGTATAGGGGCTTTGCGGTGTTCGGGAGAATCCGGGGATAGTGGGGCTAGGACTCAACTCCGCCAGGCTGTTTTGTTGAGGTAGACTAAGGCAGAGGTGGTGAGGCCTGGGGACCCGCTAGCCACTCGCGGAGCCTCTGTGCACAGGCACCTCCGCCTCATGCGTTTCGTACCCGGACTCAGGGTCTGGGGTCAGGCGAAGATCCGAGCTCGGGATGTTCGGAGGAACTGTTGGAGGTGGGGGTTAAACCACCGCGATCACCCCTGGTACTGGGCCTAGCGTTGTTGGGTTCCAGTTCCCCTGGCTTTGGCGGGAAGCGCTTTCGTCTGTCTTTTTGTTGTTGTACCTGGATGCGGTTGCCTGGAGTTGGGCTTTAACTTTCCTGCGCCCTCAGCGTCCCAGAGATCCCCGGCAGGGGGCGCCAAGAGCGAGCTTTCGGAGAGGGCGAGAGGATGCTTCAGAGTCTGTTAGTGTTTCTGTCTTGGGCAGGAGGGTAGGGAATCCTAGTAGTGGTAAAACACAGATTTTGCAGTAATTGCACCCCAAAAGGTAGTTTTCTGTTACCATAGAGAGCTTTCGGTCTACTCAGAGGAAGGGACAGAAAAGTTGGATGGAAGTCCTCTCACTGGAAAGGTCTCTTCGAAGACAAATTCCTACAAACTCCTCTGTTTGCAAATCCTTCTCCTTTGACAATTAGGTCTGACAAGAAGGCAATTGAAATTGCGTGGAAATGTCATAGTTATGTGCAATACGGAGAGGAGATTCGGTTCCCGAGGAGCATATTGGTTAAAAGGCAGGGTGTTAAATTATTGCAGCTATTTATTTATATTTATTTTAATATAGCTGTGTGTCCAGGCTTATCTGGGAAGGCTCTGTTGTAACGGCCAAGAATGTGAAGAGCAGAAGTGTTATTAACTACAGAGATCATCTTTTAAAAGGAGACACAGAAAGACAAAACTAGACTTTAACAGCAAACGGTTTTTAATACCCTATTGGAATAGTTGGATTAGCTGCTGATTAATTGCTGTTTTGCGAGAAGGTGAAGCCTGTCCCTGGGAATAAGCAGTTCACAGTTCCACTGAAGGCGTAAGTCTTAAGTGGACACCTTCTACTGTAGATCACTGAAGCAACTTTTCTCTCCTGCGTTTACTCCCAATGAAATGTGCGTTTCTTTCTGCCCACTCAAATTTCTTCTGCATGCTTGATTTACATGGAAGAGCGCTTCTACACGGGATTACCTAAGCACAGATTTCCTTTGGCTCGAGTTTGTTTATTGTAAAAAGCGTTGGGGACAGTGGCTCCCTGAGATGCTGCCTGTAGTCACAATGTGTGGTCATACGACTGTGAGGTCTGTGAACTGCTATCCGCTTTTCTACATCTGTAGTCAACACGTGCTTGTCCTCACGGAAGGAGGATGGATGCTGCTCATTATTTTATGCCTTTTAAGATGTCGCTAGCGCTTTTGGGTATCTTAATGGCAGACAGCTGCGGATTCCTGCTGAGAGCAAAGACTTTAGTCTTCTGGGCCGGAAAGCCTGTATTTGACCAGAGACGTATTTGAGGTGTTCAGAATTTGGTGAAAATAAACTGGTATTTGTCCCTCTTTGTGTCTGTCTCAACTTCCTAGCCATGCCTGCAAGAATGAAGCAGAGAAATGTAGACCACAGAGTAAAACTAGTTGACAATGATACTAAGATAAATATAAGTGTGTTCTTGCAAGCTTAGCATAAGCTTGGATTCCATGGACCAGCGGAAGTCCTCCTAGCTATCAGTTTCTCTGTCCTCACTTTAGCCTCTTGCTGAGGGTTTCTTGCTCAAGATAGTTGCCAGTCTCTCAGTGACTGTATCAGTTGCTTATCATGCCAGAGAGGGCTGCCTAGTGGATCCATTGCAAAGCTCCAGTTAACTGGCTGATGATCTTTAAGGGCTCTGGATGTCAGATCACTGACACAGAGGCTCTCCACCAATAAAATACAGGAAGGTGGAGGAGGGTTGGGTGCGACTTTGCTGGCAGTTCAACCAAGGATACAGGCTATTCCATCGAATAAATGGGTGAACATGGACTCCAGAGTTTGCAGATTAGAACCTGCCCCCAAAGAAGAGGCTCGTGTTATAGATCTCGTAGTGTGCACTACAGAATAAATCCATTCATTTACATTAAGTCCTAGCTAAGTAACCCATTTTTAGTGTAGAATATGTACAACCATTTGCGAAAAACACTTCTACTTTCTATAATAAATCTGTGATAATTCTTGATTCTAAAATTATACCAAATTAGTATTATAAAATGTATCTGGAGTTGTTGCTATAGTTACTCAGACAAATTGCTTAGGGTATAATTATAATACCAAGGTGACAAATTTTTGTGTTTAATGTTCAATAATGTTGAAAACACAAATTACAGTGTCTAACAAATTGAATTGCAACTAAGTATCTAATGGGGAAGCTTCTCCATGTCTGCTCACCTGCACCTGCTTGAAAATTTATATTTATTTTCTGCAAAGTACACTTTTCTGGAATCCCCAGATGAGCATATGTCATTTCCTAAGTTGTTTATAGTGTCTCTGGTGCTGTTGTCGGCAACATAGAGATTTTCACAGATGCTCCCGCATCCTTTCTGGTTGAAGATATAAGTCTAGTCCAAAATTACTGTGCGTGAAAGCCTCTCCCACCCTGCAGACATGGTGGTTGCTATAGATGGGGCATTCTGCTGTTTTTAATTCCCACTGATTGGTAGCATCACAGAGATGGATCTCCTCCAGCTCTTTGGAATGTACCTTGAAGAGGTGACTGCTATATGTGTAACTACAGAACTTATTTTTTTTTTGGTATTTATTTTTAAGTAAATAAGTGAGCATATGTGCCTGTGTGTGTGCGTGCGTGTGTGTGTGTGCTTTTCACATGACATGGTGAGTGTGTGAAGGTCACATGACAGCTTGTGGGAGTTGGTTCTGTTCTTCCTCATGTATCTGAGGACCAAATTTGGGTCACCTGATTTGGTAGCAAGCGCCTTTAGCAACTGTACCGCTGTGTTTCAGGTACTGATTACTCAGGCACACAGCATCTATTTCTGACAGAAAGGAAACAGGGAATAGAAACTCCACTTCAGACCCATGCAGACTTTCCACCCTCAGCCTAAAATTCTGTTTCGTTCAGAGTTTCAGGAATCCTAAGTTGGTTTTAGCATGCGGATACTGACATAATTAATTGGTGACTTGTGGAAGATCCTAGGAATAGGAAGCCTGGCCTGCATTTCACAGGGTAGTTTGAAGTCAGAAGCTTCAAAGATGGAGTTGTATTTCATGTGGGGCATGCCATTGAAAGTAGCAGGATCAATGCAGCGTGGACTCAAACAGTCAAAACACTTTGCCCAAAGTATGCCTGTCATCATCTCCTTTTTTCCTTCTCTCTCTTTCTCTTTTCTTTCTGGTCCCCAAATTTATGGTTATTTAACAAGACCAAAGCTGAGTGCATCTTACTCCCCTTCCTGAGTTCTCAGATGTTTCCCCACATGCCCTCAACTGCATGTGGAAAAGTAAGTCTTTCAATTGCTACTTTTTCTTTGCATGTTTTCGGACTGGCTGTCTTATTAACAGCAAATGGGAAACCATTTCAAAAGATAATGCCTTTGCTAAAGGGTGGCTTCTGTTGTGTTTGGTCATGAACCCACCTGTCTTTTATCTCTCAGTCCTTTTCGTCTCTGCTTTCCTGGGGAAATGGCTGACCTGCAGTTCAAGCCAAGGGACAAGGAAGCACACAGCGGAACAATTCTACTTTGTGTTGCATTTTTATGTGCATTTGAGAGTAAATCCCATTACTGCAGTGGGTAATTCAATTACAGATATATATGATAAATAACCAGTCAGTGATAATATCAGCAGCTGACACTATTGGAGAAATAATACTGTATTTGCTGAGATGTAAGATTAACAGTGAAAGCTGTAGGCAGGTGACAGCCATAGTGGCACAAGGACATCTTGGTCACAGGCAGTGGACCCTTTCATCTGGCTCACCTTCCCCAGTGTCTGGCAATGGTGCAGCCATGGAAAGAAAGCCCGTCAACGGCAAGGCAGGTCTGCATGGGCCAGATGGTTAGTGCTTCACCAAAACGTCTGTTCTAAATCACAGGTTGTGTTTCATAAACTCCATCCAAACACAATTCCATACAAAGAAAATCTCTTTCTGTAAAAGTAGTCAGAAAAACGGGAGTTGCCTTGTATCTGGAAGAGGCTTCCCAAAGCTGTCTGTACCCTGAAGGATGCCTAGGGAAGTTTGCAGTGTAGCATCCTGAAACCAAATGATGGATTTTAGTAACAGCTGATTTCTTTGTTTCTTTCTTTTTTCTTCCTCCCTTCCTCCCTCCCCCCCCCCCCTCCCTCCCCCCCCCCTTTTTTTTTTTTTTTCTTTTTTTTTTTTTTTTTTTTTGAGACAGAGTTTCTCTGTAGCTTTGGAGCCTGTCCTGGAACTCACTCTGTAGACCAGGTTGGCCTCAAACTCACAGAGATCTGCCTGCCTCTGCCTCCCAAGTGCTGGGATTACAGGCATGCACCACCACTACCCAGCTTGAGTTTCTTTTAGAAAGCTAATATTTACATTTTCTGTACTGATTGTAATGCTAAGGAAGTTGGAACTAGTGGCATCCAGTAAAAGTAAATAAGTAGATTACGAAAAAACAATTGCCCTGGATGTTAAACTTCTTTGGTCTAGCCATAGCTACAGTTCAGCCATCATTCATTCTGCTTGGCCTAAATGTGTCGTCAAAGAGGATGTGCTTTTAAAGCATCTTGTCACTTAAGTCCTTATGTGTTCTAACCCCTTATGTTCCTACAGGTCCATGGTTTAGGGAAGCAACTTGTCTGGTTGAGAAAGGCAATAGGAGATTCTTCTACCTTTAATTTGGGGTGTGCCAGCAACATTTTGTGCTCCTGAAAGGACGGTTCACTACTGTGCTGGAGAGTGGTGGTGAGGAAATGGCTGGCAGAGTCTGGCAGTGGTGGTGGCTGTCATAGGCGGGAGCAGGAATGGTAGCACCACTGTCCCCATGCGGCTCACGGATGCATGTAGCAGCTTTAGGAGGGTTCAGCAGAGGTGTTGAACCATCCAGGCAGACTTGGAGATGGCCCAGAGCCATGTGGGTGAGAACCCCACATCCATGTTGGTTGTGTAGAGCCCTTGAAGAGCTAGTCTGACTGGGGATGGTGATGGAAGCCAGGAAGACTCCCCGGCAAGGGCGGCCTGGTGGGTCATCACCAAGTGGGGCCCCAGAAAAGACGATGCGGAACAAAACACTAGGTTGAGGTTATGATAGGAGAAATGCACGTGGGCACAAGAAAGAGCTCCTAGAACTTGAAGTCGACAATAGAACCATGTGAACTTGCCTGGCCGTTTGCCCACTTCAAGCCCACCGACGATCACACTCTGCTCCTTCCGTTCAGAAAGGGCCCCAAAGCCAGAGCTCTACAGGAAGGACAGCGAATGGTCTACAGCCTGTCCACAGTCACCGCTGGCCCCCTGGACTCCTGTCCTGCTGCCTGCTTCTAGGAGCCTGGCCTTGGCGCTCCTGCTTGGAAGGCTGTCTGTGCATTTTTCTGTGGGACTTTCTGTCTTAGGCTTGGCCGCCTGTGGTCCTTACTCAAGTATCCCCTCTTCAGAAGAAGAGTCTCCAAAATATAGTCGAAAACATCTCTTTTCCCTATTCTTTCCCTTAGCCTTTATAATTTATTTTCCTCGTTTATTGTGTGTTGCACTGCCACATGTGACATATATATTTGTTAATATATATTTATATAATATACTATATATTCTTTATATATTATATTTTGTTTTATTATATTATATTTGTATGTAATTCAATATAATATATTCATATATATAATATACATTATAATTAATATATTTCACCAAAGTAGAGTATAAACTTGAGATAGATGGGATTGCCTCGTTTATGTCCCTGTCACCCAGTTCCTAATGATGACTGGCAGACACCTGGGGCCCTCTGGTTCCAATGGATCAGTAAATGCATGGGTAAATACATTACATACTTCAGATTGCAGTAGAGCTTTACATGTGACATGGATGGTGAGAATGGTTTATATTTTTCACAAGAAGAAACATATTCTCATATGTTCAAATTGATTTCATGAACACAGTCTTAGAATTTAGCTGTGTCTGAAAGCCAGGAGCCATGGGGACTGTATCCTCCATATATTCTGATATATGCTAATTATACATTAAGTAGATACTTGGTAAATAAATTGATGACCTCGCTTGGCTTGGAATTAGCATAGAAATACTTTGTGTGTGTTAAAGCATAAAGAGTGAAATTCCATGCTGTTATTTGCTTATTTAGAACCACATGCCACCCACACAAAGTTCCAGGGAACAAACTGTATCATCATTACATATTTTCACACATTATGACTTCAAAAAATTGTAGAAATATGCCAGGCTTTCTCATTCCGTTCCCGAGATCAGGGCGATCAGCCTTACCAGCTAGTTGCATGTATATAGTTATGTAATAAGCTCTAGCAGATAAGTGGTTAAAGCAGAACTTTTTTTTTTCCGGTCCTGAGTTCCTTGCTCGTGCTCTCTCTCCTTCTGCTCCTGATTTGCACCTTGAGATTTCTGTCCGGTGCTCCAATGTGGGTCTCTGTCTCTGTCTCCTTTCATCGCCTGATGAAGGTTAATATTCAGGAGGCTGCCTATATGTTTTTCTTTGGGTTCTCCTTATTTAGCTTCTCTAGGATCACTAATTATAGGCTCAATGTCCTTTGTTTATGGCTAGAAACCAAATATGAGTGAGTACATCCCATGTTCCTCTTTTTGGGTCTGGCTTACCTCACTCAGGATAGTGTTTTCTATTTCCATCCATTTGCCTGCAAACTTCAAGAAGTCCTTGTTTTTTACTGCTGAGTAGTACTCTAATATGTATATATTCCATACTTTCTTCATCCATTCTTCCATTGAAGGGCATCTAGGTTGTTTCCAGGTTCTGGCTATTACAAACAATGCTGCTATGAACATAGTAGAGCATATACTTTTGTTGTATGATAAGGCCTCTCTTAGGTATATTCCCAAGAGTGGTATTGCTGGGTCCAGGGGTAGGTTGATCCCGAATTTCCTGAGAAACCTCCACACTGCTTTCCAGAGTGGTTGCACAAGTTTGCATTCCCACCAGCAATGGATGAGGGTGCCCCTTTCTCCACAGCCTCTCCAGCAAAGGCTATCATTGGTGTTTTTGATTTTAGCCATTCTGACAGGTGTAATAGGTGTGAGCCTCAAAACATGGAAATGAGCAAAAGAAGCTAGTCACAGAAGACCACACATTGCTTGATTCCATTTATAGAAACTTCTAGAAGAGGCAAAACTCTGAAGATGGAAAGTGGATAAGTGGCTGCCTGGGGCTGGCAGTGAGAGCTGGAAGGGAGACAAATGGGCGGGCGGCTCTTTCCTGGAGGATGGCAGTGCGTTGTGGAGGTGTTCACCCACGTGTGCACTTGCTCACAGTCACTGGCTTGTAGACTTACAAAGAGTCGGTTTTATAGCATGTAACCCACCTCAGCGATACGGTTAGAAACGGAAATCTGGGACATAATTTCTGCAGTTAGAGTGAATTAGACAGCCACAGCCTAAACATAGCTCCTATTGAATTTTCTGGGGGTTTTATTCTGGGTTCCCACAATTTTTTATAGAATTAGTGTCAAGGGTACTGGGCTCTGAGATGTACCAAGTTTCTGGGAGCCTGTGGCACTGTTTTCTCTGTTAGAGGAATAGGTAAACTCAGGTTGTTTACACATGGGCCCCTATAAGCACTCCCATTGATCTACTAAACTTGGCCGGCTCAGCTACTTCTAGAGAGACTCCTGGCTCCAATGGCTCCCAGGCTTGTTTATGCTGCTTTCCTGCTGGTCCAGGTGTGTTGGGTGTGTGGAGAGCATAGAGCCCTGTTTCCTTAGCACTTCAGTCAGGGTCTGTAACTCACAGGATAAAGCTTCTTCACTAAGGGATGATGCTCTGCTTTGCTGGGGTCAGCTTCACCTGTTTCTGCACTGTGAGCAGAAACAGTTGCTGGCATTGGCTCCAGCTGGTGGGTGAGGCTTTTATTTTCTTCTTTTGTGACAGGATCTTGCTGAATAGCCCCGTAGTAGGTAACTTCAAACAACCAAACCTGAAAATGGAACGCAAGATTTTATGTTGCTTGGCATTTTCCTCTATTTCATCTATCCATCCCTCAGCCCTCTCCTGTCATAGGGTCCTTGGCTGTGTTGCTCAAGTGGGCCTCCCACTTCAATGTCCCCAGGTGAAAGGACTCGCACCTGACTAGAAGGCAAGTTTCAAAATGCTCCAAACCTGGACACCTTTTACATGTAAGAGTCGTAGAGCATGTCTGGGTCTTGCTATTCTGCTTTCTGCTTTGGTGCATTCCTTTTGGCTAAGGTGCACAGCTGCAAACAGGATGTGTGTGGAGATACGTGTAAACTACCTACTGCCTAAAGTTTACTTCCTCCTCGGTTGTCTTCCAGGGGAAGTGAGTGAGTTTAGCCCTTGCTACTTGTTGACTGCGGCTGCCATCTGTCTACTGCCTTAAAACCCACCCTCCCCGCCTCCTGCCACAGGCTGCTCAGCTCTCCTATGGGCTCCATGCTTTCCCCACAGTCATTGGCTTCCACATGTTGACTTTCTGTCAAAGTGTCTGCTTTGGCGCAGGCGGTCTGTGCTCCAAGAGCACCCTGTGTGAGGTTCAGAATCTGGCCACAGCCGGCCGGTGCTCTAGCTCGTAACCATCTTTTCATTAGCAAGGATGCATTTTTTTATCCAACTCTGTGATGGTGCGGGGACCAGCTCTGCCTTTCTCCAGCACCTCATCACCAGTCCCTGCAGTTGTAGGGACGTGAGACGGGCTGTCTGGTTCCACTGCAGTGTTTTACAGACCTCTTGGAGTACTCTTTCTCACTGGTTAATTCTGAGTTAGTCTCCTTGCAAATAAGCATCCCCAACCTAAGCCAAAATCAGGGTGATGTTTACAGGATGGCCATGCGTTCTCTTCCCAGGGCTGAGCGCTTGCTGTGGTAAGCGATAAGGATTTATTTGTGAGACTTAATTCTTCTTCCTTCTTTCTGCCCATTTTGGTGGTTTCAAGGGATCAGTAAAATACTGGTTATGCAGGAACTATTTTTCTTGTTTAATTTTGTTTTCTTTTGTTTCCAATGAGCTAAAGTTCTCTAGATTTTTAGGGGAACTGGTTAGACATTTTGTTAAGCAGGTTGACTGATGATTGCATGAGCAGAGAGATTTCTGTGTTGTCAGGATGGATTTGGGCTATACAGCAAACAAGCAATGTGGCTTTCTCTTGTCTTAAGTCCTCTAGAGTAGTCGTTGGCTTGTTTGGTTCTGATCGCTTGAGTTGGTCACAAGCATGTATCAATTGCAGTACGATCTGTAAACATTCTTTTGACTGGGGATAGCACTATTACATTTGAAAGCTTTTACTTTTTTTCCCAGCCATTTGCTTTTCTGGGATGCATCTGAGATTTCACGTAAGGATTTATCTTTGGATACTGGCAGATGTGTGGGATCCTAACTTTATTGTTGCCGGCTGAAGCATCAGAAGGGACCCTGGATATCACTATCTAGCTTGAAGGGAGAATGGCTTCATTCTCTTGTATCGGTCGATACCTTCCTCCCCCGTTTTCCCCCCTAAAGTTTATGGTTGGATCCTATTAAGCTGGGCTGTAGCTCTGTTGGTAGACTGTTTTCCTAGCATGCATGCACACAGGGATCGCATCATCAGCACCAGCACTGCGCAAACTGAGGCTGTGGTGCACGTGCCTGTCATTCCTGCGTGTGAAATATGCAAGCGGAAGGGTCAGACGTTTCTCAGATGAATAGCAAGCTGGAGGCTAGCCTGGGCTACATGAGATCCTGTCACACCATGACACCTGAGATCCTGCTCCTGTGTCACCAAAGGAAAAAGTCTGAACTCCGAGCTAAGAGTTAAAAGTAGTCATTTACTCAAAGTTTGGTGTTTTCAATCCCTACACAGCATACAGAAATGATATTTTCCAGGGAACGAGCTCCTTATTAGGGTGATAATATGGCCTCCCCTCCTTTCAGTCTTTGCGTATGTGTGTGTGCATGTTGGGGGGGGGGTCAGAGGTCAACTTCAGGTGCTGTTCCTCTTGATAGAACTTGTTATTAGAAGCCCATCCCTACCTTCCCAGTGCTGGCTGTATACGATCAAACCACGACCACTTCTTTCAGCTTTGCTATATGGCCTGTGGATTGAGCTCAGGTCTGCAGGCTTGGGAAGCAAGCGCTTTCTTTCGCTGACTGAGGCATCCCCCAGCCCTCACTCAGTCTGTTAATTATTATGCTCCAGCTTAACCAGAAACACCAGTCTCAGTCACCTTCCCTGGCCCAGCTATGCAGAATGAGGTTCGCTGGCTTGGCTGGGCCATGCTTGTCAGGACCCACGGATCTGGGAACTGCCACAGCTGGTGTGAATAGAAGCAAGAGCTCTGTGCTCTCCTTAGCCTTGCTCCTGGGCTGTTTGTGTCACCTCTGCAGCCACCACTCAGTCTCACCTGGGCTGCCTAGCTGGGGAGCATGTGTCTGTTTCTGGGGTCACTTTCTCTTTGCTTGCTGCAGTGTGATGGGCATCCTACTCTTCAGCCCCGCTTGCTTGAGAGACAGAGCGATGTGGCAGGGCTGTGCACACCTCTTCCCTCACTGCTTCCCCACCTCCTGCCAATCATTCTGCCTTTGCTTTAGGTCACACCAGGTGGTGATGGACTGGTGGGTGATGCGAAAGTATTTTCCCCCCTCCCTCCCCACCCCCAATTTTTTTCAGGTCACAGCTAGAACCATCGTTTCCATAATGCTTTTTATACCCGAGGATGTCCCCCTGAATGCAAGCCGTGTAGTAGGGGTCCTGGGGTGGGCTGGGGAGTGGAGTTCAGAGGTCTGGGAGGAGGAGGAATCGGAGCAGACTTGTGCAAGTCCAGACACCATAGTTGTTGCAGCTTCCTAGTCTACTCTGAAGTCAGGCCTGGAGCCAAATTTACTTTCCATCTGCCAGCAGTGATGGAATTCCTCGGTCCCATCACCAGCTTGTGAAAAGAAACCATTCAGGGAAGTGCAAGCTGGCAAGGAAGAGTCGGTAGACTCATTCACTTGAAAGCTTATGCCAGCCTGCAAATGTTATTTAACTGGAGCAGTTTTTCCCGGCCCACCTGCTGAGTTCCCCTCTCCCTGGGGTTTATTTTGGTACACAGGAAAGACAGTGGAGGACTCACAGTGGGGAACTTAACAAGACACATCTGAGAGTCCAAACTAGCAGGATGGGCTTTTAGGATTCGACATGCACTAAAACTTCAAGGGAGTCAGAGTGTCTTAGTCTGTTTTCCATTGCTATAATGTATGTTCAAGGCTGGGTAATTTAGTAAAGAAAAGAGGGTTACGGTTCTAGAGGTGTAAGGATGTGGCACCAGGGTGGTTCAGCACTGGTGAGGACCTCATGATGGGTGGCATCGTAATGGTGGGAGCAAATTAGACAGGAAATCTGCCAGGCAGACACTGGGGGCTCCATTAGTCTCATCTCACTTACTCTAAAACTTAATAAAACTGGTCCACACACTGGCTTTTTCTGTTCTTGGCTTCCCAGGCAGATGTTGGGTTTGTTTAAAGTGAGGAAAAAATGCTTGCGGCTTGGATCTTTCTAGCCATGTGTGATCCTGTTACCTGCAGAAGAGCCAGGAAGCATCTCTAAGCGGTTTGGAGCCTCATTCTGGAATATTGGCAGACTCCTTCTTAGAATAACGCTGCTGTGTTTGGTAAACTAAGTTTGCAAGTTCACCCTCAGTCTATAATCAAGGGTGCCTTCAATTAGTGGTGGCAATATACACATTTTTAATAGTTTTGAGATTTACTCTTAAGTACCTTTCAATGATCTTTTGGAATTTTGTGTTTTAATTAACAGTATGCATTCCCTGAAGAATGAGCCTTTGGGACCAATCTTCCCCGCCTTAAGGTTGCTGGAGATGGCCCTAAGTGGAAGAATTAGGGTTGCAATTGGAAGCATGGCAGATTGTCATTAAGAGACTTGGACAGAGGGGTAATTAGCACATTGTTCGTGGTAGAGACTCCTGGGAGGCCCTCAGGGCCAAGTGTCCTTCTTGGGTTGTTATTTAATTGCACTTTTGAATGAGCACAGAGTTGGCTACTGGGTTTAATTAAGCCTGCGGGGCTAGCCTTATGAAAACAAGGCCGACAGGTATTAGGAAAGGCTGCTTTCTGGAGTCTGTAGGATTACCTACATTTATCTTTTTCCTCTTCTTAAACCAGCACGAGTGTTGACCTCTGTCAGCTGGCTCTTGGGCCTGATAATGGTGGCATGACCCAAACACAGTATGGTTGATATTAAATGTTTTAAAATCCTGGAGTAAAAGGGGCATCCGTGTCAGACAAATCCATCTTTAGTGTCTTTGCAAATGCATGCAAAGCTAAAATCACAGACACATTTATATAAAAGAGATTGGAGCATAGTTAGGAACTGTGGGCAGCTGAAGGAATATGTCAAAGTTTGAAATACATGTTTGACGGGCTTTGCCCTTCTGAGCAATTGGGAATTTGTTAGCTGTTTCTCCACATTAATTTAATTTAATTGAGTTAATTGGATTTATTTAACCAAAGATGCCACATTTCAATACTTAGAGATGCCAGGAGTATGCCAAATTTTATTATTTTATAGTGAATATCTCAGTATTTTGTACCTAAGCTGTAGTAAATCCTCTGCTTACAACCGCAGACATTAAATCTCGTGTTGATTATGTACCTTTTAATTCTTCCTTCTACAAGAAGACATCTATTAAAAAAGTAGCCGGTGGAAGTTTCTTCAAGCCTCCCTAAGGAACTCTCTCTTGCCTTCCGCATGTGTCACCCAGTTTGTCACCAGAAGCACATCTGTTGCTCTCACAGTAGGTTGAAGTGTTCAGAGGGTGGCCGGGCTATTTTTATCAGTGTGTTCAGTGCTGGATGACTTCCAATGATCCAAAATTAGTAAGGCCTCTTAGACATGGCAGCGCTGAACACTCAGATAGTTTGGCACATTCAATGTCATTGAATTGTCAACTGGAATCCAACACAAGCATGCTAGGCTTTGTTAAAGCTAATATATACCTCTCCGGAGAAAACAACAGTGAATCTGCAATGGTGGACGAAGATAACCGAAGTTCTGAAATGAGGAGCTGGACAGAGTGTGTGCTGTGCATGCCTGCAGCCTGTGTGCAGGAGAGCTGAAATCACGTGAAAGAGAGGTCAAAGGGGAAGGGTGGTGGGCCCCTCCATGGCAGAAAGAACCTGGTGGTCATGGCGGCCTTTCGTCTGTAGGAGAGGGAAGCGGATACTGTTACCCGTGTGAGAACATCTGTGACCCATGCGTGGCTTCCAGTCATCCCAGACACACATGATCTTCTTCTTGAAAGTGTCACGTGGGCATCTCCTATGTCTAGGGACAGGCACCACCACCACACAGTTACATAGTGCTGTCCCCTCTGCCTTATCCATTGATTCTGCCCCCAACCCCTAGGTTTTTTTGTTTGTTTATAAAATAATCCATGGTTTACAAAAACCTGGGCTAATTTCAATAGCTTTATGCAAATGTTTTCTATTGCCTTGCTGTAAATTGGCATGACAGAAGGGTAGAACGGAAACATTTGTGTCTGGTTTGTTGAGTATGGACTGCCTCCTAGTTGACACTCACAGTTCACAGAGCCTCAGACCCTGAGGACACTCTTGAGGCTGTCCAGTTTCACCCGTGTTCAGGCAGGCTTTTCTGAAGCTCCCCAGAGAGATGGTGTTCTCTTATGCTTTGAAAGAGGGGCTCACACTGGGGTCTTACTCACCAACTGGGCTGGTGATTTGCTTTTGCTTGGCCTAGCTCCACTGAAGACACTACACAGAGGGGACCATCATGCCTTCCAGGAAGCATTTCCTCTTATTGCTCCAGGCTGATGCTATACTCTACCCTGTGAAGACAGTGTGCAGGAGCAGGGCATGGCTTCATTCTCTCTGTACCTGTTTTCCAGTGGCCATATCTCCTGTCCTGGAGCAGATGCTAGTCCTTTGCTGCAGGATACCTTGTACTGGCAAATGCCCCTGATGTGGCGCCTCCCTCTGGGGTTTCCCAATGCTTTCCTGGCTCTTTCCATATCTTTAGAAGTGGTGCTGGCTAGTGGGCCACCTAAGATAATACCTACTGAGTATATGAGTGCGACGTCCTCTGGATTTAATGGTACTTGGGTTTCAGGCATCCATTCAGAAGGCTTAGTGCAGATTTCCTGTTGCAGCTGGGTAGCTCACAGAGGATAAAGGTTTCTTCTGCCTCTTGGTTCTGAAAGTCTATGAGTAGGTGCTCTACAGTAAACACACCTACAGCATATCTACTGAGGCTCCTTGGCGATTCAAGTCAAAGTGTGATGAAGAGGGAGTGAAGGGACCACAGTGGAAAAGACCATTGGTGGCAGCCACTTCTGTGGAAGAACTACATACATCGTTCTTAAAAATAAACCTGATCACTTCCTAAAAGCACTGCACTCCTCACGTTGGCAGGTAAACTTCAGTCTGTATGATGATGAGAACAAAGCACACCCGAACCAAATGATAGCCCGATAGCCAGCAAGTAGAAAAGGAATGCCTGAGCCCTGACCTAGCAGCAGCTCATCAAAAAGATGACCATTCAACAGTCCATTCTGCTCCAGCAAGCTTGTTCCCCAAAAGCTTTAAGCGGAATAAATGAATAATAATAACCTAAGCTCCTGGTCATTTTCATATACTCATGGGGTTTTACAAGGATTTGAATACTAGGAAGGGCGGTAATTGAAAGCATGTGGTTAGTTTACATTGTGACCAAAAAGTTTGGACCCAGTTCAGTCCATATCTTGGCACCGTTGGCAGAGGCCAATGGGTCATTGCCTGGAATACTCCTGGTGTCAGAATTCTACATGTTTAATTTTTTGAAATTGAAATGTATCGGGTAATTTCGGTTCAGTGTCTCCGCATTTCACGTTTATGGTCTTGTCCCGCAAAGCTGTTGGGGAAAGCTGTGCAGCTGCAGGACAAAGGCAGGTCGCGCACGCCGCTCTCCAGGACGGCAGGTTGCCCACCAGAGGGGTCAAGTGGAACTCTGACCTCTCGCGGAGGTGCTGACATATCTGGTGGTCCGGGAGGACGCTGTGGGCTTCTGCTTCAGCAGTGCACGAGGAAATGGTGAACGGCAGAGTTGGCAGGCTCAGATGGGAAGCCCTTCGTCCCCAAGGGCTGGCTGCCATCCCTGTAGCACATGGCCGCCATAGTCAGTGGTTCCTGAGGCTTCCTGGAGCTGACAGCTGCCTGTGCTCTCGGAGCTGGAAAAGAGGGTGATGTTAACCAGAACCATCTGGGCAGCGCCACAATCGCCTCAGTGCTCGGTGGCTTTTCCCAAAGTACCAAGTTCTGCAAATAAAAGCACTGCATCCAAGCACCACCCAAGCTTGAGGTCTTGCCGCAGCTCAGCCTCTTAACGGTCCTGAAGCCCTGGGTTGACTGCTGGAGCGTAAGTGAAGGCGCTTCTTCTCTTTGGCAGGGCCTTCATATTTTTTCCACTCTTTTCGAAAGAAAATAAATCAAATCGATAATTGCAAGTGAGTATAGTTTTAGAGTTCAAGCTACCATCATTTATTACTAGGCTGCACAGCCCTCCTGGGGGCCTAGACTCCACTGGATAGCTTCCCGGGTCTCATCCAGTTGTAGTCACATACTGGCTGGTCCTGGCATCAGCACAGCTGGCCTCTCACAGCTGGGTGTAAGAGCACCTCATTTGCATATCTGATCCTCCAGGGTCAGCCTAGGTCAGGCCTCTCTGTGCAGAAAGATTCAAGGGGCAGGAAATGGGAGTTTCCAGGCTGTGCCCAGAAACTGGCACAGGCCTCTTTCCTTTGAATCCTTTTGCACAGTGCCAGGGCTTTCCCAGATGTTCAAGTACGGCCTGATGAGCGAGGGGCAGAGCGCACTGCAGAGGAGTGTGTGGGAGAGGAGAGGCGGCTGTGCATGGGCCATCTGTGGGAGAGGCCATCTGCCACTCCAGACCCCATGTGCAGTGTCTGGGAACTGAGAAGATCACGTGCCATCCTGTGCTTAAGTCAGTCACGCTTGCCTTCAGGTCTGTGCATACAGGGTTTGGGGGCTAACCCAGGGTAGTTTTACACACAACACACGGATGCCAGACTTGCCTATTATAGAACAAGGCATTCTTTTAACACTGGTGGCTTTTACTTCACGACTATTAGCTGCACGATTTCCTGCAGCAGCACTGCCTTCTGGGTGGTTTCAGTGTACTGACAGGACAATGTAATTATAGTGGTCGTGAGAGAGGATTTCAGATGCGGGTTGTATTTGAAAAATGGTCCTGATGCATCCTGAAGGAGAACTTGGACATCTGTTAAGTTGTTCCTGGCTTGAGCTAATTCTATCCATGTATGTTAGCGTGTTAGATACTCCACTGTGAGCAGTCTGTAGGGCCAGTGGGTCTGACTCTTGGCATGAGCCAGTGAACAGAAACTATTATAGCTGCACTGTGGTTTGATGTCTTTCTCTACTTAGAAACACATTCACTATGCAGCTGGTTTGCTCCCTGGCTAGGTCCGCTGCACACAGGAGCACCTTCACAGGGAAAGGGGAGGGGTAGGTGGAAGGCAGCAACAATTGCTAAAAATACAACCAGGGCTGCGAGTTGTTGCTCCACTTTGCATAAGAGCAGACAGCTCAATATTAAGGAAAGGGCAGCCTGCTGGTTTCTCATATACTGCTACCCTCCCAGATCCTCTACATATCCTAGGCCCTGGAGCGCATTCTGGTGGACTTTCTCCCCTAGAAGCCTTAGAGATGAAGGGAGGAAAATGGGCTCTTGGCTTGAGGGATATCCACATCTGGATATAGCTGGGTCCCTCTACCCAAAGCCTCAACACATTCAAGGTCTGGTCAAGGCTCTTCCGGCTCCATCTGGCCTCCGAGTGGCTGCTACGCCCTGTTAGTCAAGCTGACTCTGAGTTGTTCCTTGTGTTTACCCAGCTCTTGAATTGCATTCTCCTGACAGTGCTCCAGGAAGTGTGCTGTGCCATCTGCCCCTGCAGGCTGACTAATGTCGGCATCTGTATCCCATTGGTTTGGTGGCATCCAGTCCTGCAAGCCAAGGGAAGGAAGGGCGATGCTAAGAGTGCCGTTCTTCACTCGTGTGTGGGGAGGGAGGTTGATGCGGGTCTATCTTCCAGCCATTGTCAACCTGGTCTAAGGAGCCTTCCTATGGCTTGAATAGGGTTCACATCCTGGCCAGCTCTCTGCCCAGCCCTCTCTTTGGCTATCAGCAGGAAGAGAATCCAGGACCAGAACCCACAGTGTGATGTTGTCATTACCCCAGTACTTCTTGGGGCCACCAGTCCATTGTAGCTCTCAAGATTATTGCTGCAGAGGTCACAGGAAGAAACCAGCAAAGGCGACAGAGGACAGCACAGTTTTCATGAGAAACTGGGAACACTGATGCTGTTGGTGAGTCTCCTTGAGTCAGATAATCCTTATCTCTGAGTTGACATCTTTATCAGACAGTGGGCAACTATTTACATAATTGAAGGCACTGGTGAATTAATTTCGATAAAACTGGTAAACTATGTTACCTGATGACAGATTTCATAAATACAATCTAAGAGACATTTAATCTCCTTTATCTAAACCTAGAAATATTGGTTCATGCACACACATCCCACTTGGCTTTTAGCTAATCGTAAGCTGAAATGTTCGTCCCCATATTTCCATAAGCTTTGGCTCGTCAGAGGGAACGGGAAGAGGGGCCCTGTCTGGACTCAGTCTTCTGCCTTTTCACCGCACTCCTGGGAGTGGCCTTCTGCAGGGAGGGCGTTGCTGTGAGACGCCCAGCTCCAGCTTTGTAGCAGGTGCGTTTTTAACGGACTATGTGGTTTATTAATGAAGAAAACAGCTTTTTGCAAGTTTTCTGTCTGACAGTACTATGAAGGGATTCCGCGGCTTCTAGGTCCCTTCAGAGTTATTAAAAATAGAGCCTCTGCAGTCATTATAACTCTTCACCTTTCTGTTCAAACACTGCTCACGATCAGAGATTGCAAACACGCACTTTTTGCTGTAGATGCTGTTATTCTCTCACGTGATAATAAACCATCCAGATTCCTGAGATGCCGTGTCCATTGCTCTGCTTTCAAAGAAAAGTGGAATTCCTCAGTTGCCTGCCCAAGGGAGTTTGACCTCCAAAACCTCCTCAAACGCTTCTCACTGTTTTCATTGAAGATGGGACCGCAAAGAAGTGCGTCTTTCTTGGTGTCCCTACTGCTCCAGCGCCCCGGCTTTTGTGGCAGGGAAATGCACAGCCTTTATGGTCATTTACCACCCTTGCTGATGGCCGTCTCCTCCCACCTGTGTGTGAGCTGCTTTAGGACCTGTGACCCTGAAGTCCAACAGAGACAGCTTGGGCACAGGGTGACAGGACCATGTGGGGAGCTCCTCTCCTCATGGTGGATCGGGAAGCGGAGTACAGGAACGAGGGGGCCAGTCCACTATTCTGTGACCTCTTCTTAGCGACCTATGTCACTAGTCAGACTTCTCAGTCCCACAGTTGTCAGAATGGTGCCATCAGCTCGACAATAAGCCTTCAGAACATGAGTCAGTGGGCGGCATTTTACATCTGAGCGCATGCATGTCCTATCCCATCAGACCCCAGGCACTTTCTCAGGTTCCATGTCACCTCTGAGCAATCAGTAAACACATCGTTAAGAACTTATTTTATATCAATTTCACCCTCTCTGAAAACTCGGCTTTCTTTGTGCCTATCACCAGTGAGTTGATGTAAATGCTGAGTCAAACCCGGGGTATTTCAGGCTGCAAGGGCCACACGGTCTCTGTCATGGCTACTCAGTTCTTCCAATGTGTCATGAAAGCAGCCATTGGCAGCGTGCAGATGTGTGTGTGTGTGTGTGTGTGTGTGTATGGGAGGGTGTTTCAGTAAAACTTTATTTACACAATCACTGTGTTTCAGATTTTGTTGACAGACCACAGTTTTCAATTCTTGTCAAAACCTTCTAATAAACTGTTTCAGTAGTTCAGCAATGGCACACTATGGGCATCTGTGTGTAGTTCCTACTAAGATGTGATATTTCCTTGTGTGCCTTATCACCATCTTGACTGTGTATTCCATTTCTACCCATTTCTCTCTTCTCCCTCTGTTTTGTTAATTTCTTTTTAGACATCATAGATGTTTAATCCAAAGTTTTTAGTGACTTGAACATCTATCACACACAGACACACATACACTAATGTTCATATCTTTGTTTATGTTTGTGTTAATGATAGTTGAGAGTGGGAAAAATCCTTTTAATCTGACCAGGAAGTCTTCATTATTTTGTATGGTTATGTTTAATATCTGTATTTCTTTCCCAAGGCTACTGTAACAAACAGTTACCTCATATTTGATTGCTACAGTAATCAATTCTCTCTGGTTTGGATGTTGCGTGTTGGTTCCTTCAGGAGACCGATCTGAGTTACTGACATTGTCTCATTGCCCCCCCCCCCCCCCCCCGTCCTCCCCAAGGCCGACCTGGCATTCTTTGGCTTGTAGAAGCAGTGCTTCCGGATCTGCATCCGTGGTTACATGGAGTTCTCTGTGTGTGGTTTGTGTCTTCGTACGGCCTCCCTACAGAGACAAGAGTCACTGGATCCATATTAATCCAGCATGACCTCATTGTAATTTAATTAGTTGCATCTGCAAAAATCCTATTTACAAATAGCGTGGTGTTTGAAGTTCTGAGTAGACCGAAATGTGGTGTGTGTGTGTAGGGGGGAACTCCTAGAGTCCATGAACCTCCACACTCAGATGATCACGTTCCTGGTGAAGGAGCCAGGAATGCTGTGCATTTTGTTGTAAGCCTTGGTGGGGCCTAGGAACTTCCCTGTCCCTGGGGAACCTCCTAGCTTCCTTGCATTGGATGTGGCTCAATGAATGAAGTGCCTGGTTCTTCCTAAGCGTTCCTCTGTGTGTCTGCCGGTGTGTTTGCTCCTGCCAACTGCTGTCACATATGGTTGAGGAGGGTGATTATTCTGACTTGCTCATGAAATATTAGGTCTTGTTTCCTTCCCTTCGGCTACCATCTCTGGGCTTTTCCATATCTGTATAAAAAGGCAGGGCTTATATTTGACTTGTTTTGATTTCTGAGCTTTTGTAAGTAATTTTTTTCCCCACCGTATGAAAAGGTTGGAATTTTAGCTACAACATGAAAATGATATGAAGGTTTTTTGATTTTTTTCTTTTGGTTTTTCAAGATGGGTTTTCTATGTGTAGCCCTGGCTGTCCTTGAACTCATTGTGTAGACCAAACTGGCCACAAACTTAAGAGATCTGCCTCCCTCTGCCTCCGGAGGTCAGGGACTAAAGGTGTGAGCCGCCACCTGGCTGGCCTTAATGAAACCAATCCACTTTCTCTAAGAAGCTCACATCTCTCATGGGACCGTGACAAGGCTCGAGTGGGGGATACACTTGTCACAATATTTAAAAGGACACTGTGAGCATCTGCTGCTCCGCTCATGTCTGCACTTCACTTCTCAACCTCATTAATCCCTCGATTGAAGCCATTTGTTTCTGCTATACAAATAAAGAATGGATTTCTTGAGATGGTAGTAAACACTCTGATTAGCTATGCAAATTAAATCACTTTAATCACTCACTAATTGCTTTATCAAATTTGACAAAACACAAAAACTCCAACAGTGTACTTGCCTGGTCTTTGGGAGAGAAAAAAGAAAATCCCATTTAAACAATAAGCAAAGGGAAGCCACATCTGTCCAAGTGTATAAAGGTCTGAGCAGACTCAATTTCAACTGAAAAGCAGTTTTGTCAAGAGTGGAATGCAAAGGGGCAATATGGAACCATACAGTAGACTTTGTTGGGAAACACGAAATACCATCAGTTCGGAGCATACACTGAACTCAAGGGTTTGGCTGAATATTCAAGTTGAAATTCTTTTTTACTTTTTCTGAAGGTGGGAAGCAGAAACCTTGGTGGCAGGGTGGATACTGTGTTTCTGGGCCCCCTTTTCTTGAGTTTTCCTTCTTTTCTCTGTAGTCCATGCAGCCTGAGTGCTCCTGAGGTGTGTGGTCCAGGAAGGAACCTGAGGACAAAGGTGACAGACAGCAGTACTTCATTAGCAAATCTAATGCATGACCAGGCAAATCTGCCTTCTCTGATGAGTGCTTCTGGAAGGTGCACAAGTCACCTCCTTGGAGAGGGGACAGCACCCTGGGTACCCTAAATGCTGCGTGAGGGAAAGGAAGCACTTTGGTGGGAGGTGGGAGAGGACTCTGGCTGTGAAAAGGACAGTTGATGGGAAAGGAAGCTTCCTAGGACTTCATAGGCCTGGAAGAGACGGCGAGAATCAATGGATGGTGGTGGTGATGGTGTTGTTGGTGCTGTGTGGGGCACTTAATAATTCAGAGCCTTAAGGAAATGCAACGACTGGCTTTGGATCCTCTAATTGATTTGATAACCCACTTAGCAGGAATACGGCGAATGGCGTCAAATCTTTAATGATTAATCTCTGAAGCTGTTTTGCATTCATCTTTTCTTGTCTGTTTGTTGAACACGTTTTCTTTTTTTTAAAGTCTAGAGTCATTACTATGGGCAGAAGGTATTTGGATATTTTAAATAAAATATAATTTCAACAGCATTTTGTAGTACTCTGAGATATGGAGAAAAGCTACTGTTAGCCTGGGCGTTTCTGTTCCTCTACTCGCTTTTCTCTGCGCTTTTCTCCTGGTGGTCGTGTGGTCCGTTGGTCGGAGCACCGATGGCATCGCATTAACAAAGCCAACACTCCATTCAGCGCCCCCAGATTTTCCTCACACCCTTCTTCTGTCCAGGACCCCATCCAAGACATGGTGGGACTTTACGCACCGTGTCTTCAGACTCTTCTAATCTTCGACCAGTTCTCAGACTTTGTTTTTGGTCACCCTGCTGGTTTTGAGGAGCTCAGATCAAGGAACTTATACGGTGTATCACAGCTGGGTTTGTATGAATTCTTTTCTTATGACTAGACTGTAGTTATGGTTTTAATTAACTAGCACATTTATCTTGATTTTTCAGCGTGTGTGTATGCACTTGTATGGGCAAGTTGGACACAGTGAGCACGTGCATGGAGGTCAGCAATTTGTGGAAGTCAGTTCTCTCCTTTCATCGTAGGGTTTCAGGGATATAGCTTACATCACTTAGGCTAGGAGATGGTCCAGCTGGTCACTTGGTTGCCATAAAAGGACGATATCCTGCATGTAAAAGCTGGGTGTGGTGATGTGTGACTGTAATCCCAGAACTCCGGAAAGGGGAGGGACAGGAGAACTCCTAGAGATTGCTAACTAGGTATTCTGTGTTTCCCGATTGATACCCAACATTGATCTAGAGCCTCCGCGTGCATGCACATACATTTGTAGGTACATGTAGGTACACACATATATCATCCTCATGGTCACACCATGTCATGGGTGTCTGTTGCCAGTATGACTTCTCTGATGGTGTTGAGCAGCCTCCAACCCCTCTCTCCTCTTAGTCTCCACTACTTGCCTGACCTTTCTCAAGTCCTTCCGACTCTAACCTACTTCACGTGTGTCAGTCCCCTCCTCTTGAAAAGTCCCTTCTCAGCTGCCCCTCCCTTCTGTATCCCCACCACCTCTTTCCTGATGCTTCGTGGCCTCTTGTTTAATTCACCTATTTGGGGTTTGTGTCCTCTGGGGTCTAGCCTAAGAGGATATACAAGTTTCTGGAATGGGCAGGTGCTCCAAAGATATTGAACAGCTGAGAGCCGTGTGAGAAGGGGGACTGCAGCATTATAGCATGATACCCACCCCCCGTGTGTGTGTGTGTGTGTGTGTGTGCGCGCGCGCGCACATGTGCGCTCACGTGCAGACTCACTCTAGGCTCCCATAGAGCTCTGTGAGGAGTCACAGTGTGAACTGGTATTACTTGGTGCTCTGTGAGGAGTCACAGTGTGAACTGGTATTACTTGGTGCTCTGTGAGGAGTCACAGTGTGAACTGGTATTACTTGGTGCTTTCAACCATCTTTCTCCATGGCCTCATGCATCGATAGTTATGGGCTTAGGAGATACTTCGCTCCCTTTAGCTCTTCCCTTCATGAAGGTCTGAGTGTTGGTTATGACAACTGTTGCAATGATGTCTGCAGAGGCACATGATCTACAAGTATGAGCAAGCACTTTAATGGGAATATGTACCAGAGTGAACCAAAGGAAGGGGACCTGGGCATGCAATAGGATGGATAGAGCGCAGGACGATGGGCCAGCCTGAAAAAGCAGCCTGTACTGGTCTGAACTTGGTCTTTGCAGTCTTGGCCTGTGCGGGCAAGCCCTTAATTGTGTGGATTTTCTAATAGTTTACTGTGCTGGGTTGTTAGTTCTTGGCCTCAGTACATGCTGCTGATTGGAAACATATCTGAGGAATTTTCCCTTCCACTTAAGAAACAGAGTGCCCAGTGGTGAGCCTATAAAAGACGCCCTTCAGCATTAATTACGTGGTTTGAGAAAAATAAATGGGTAAATTAGAGAATCAGCACTTGATGAAAACGCAGCGGACACGGACAAGGAGCTGGCTAAGGCTGGCTTCGGGTCTGGGGACATGCTGCTGGTGTTCTGGATCCAGAGTTGGATGGGGAAGCATGTATGTCTAGCCTCCTTTAACACCATGTGAGAGGGCAGCATCCGATTTACACGCTCACATATGTGCTCACGTACTTACACATGTACACGTATTTTGACCGCTCGGGGACCAAGAGGCTCTGCACAATATTTTGCAAAGGCTTCAGCGTTGTATTTAGATTTTTGTTGAAAGTGGGCTACCTGCTCTAGGAAGGGTCGTGACTGGAACATGGCTTCACATGATATTAACTCTGTGTATGCAGAGAGAACACAGCCATGAAGTAATGGCCAGTGATGACATGTTTTACAGAGAGGGGAAGCCAAGCCAATCAGACACACAAAAGGAGACCAAAGCTCACCTAACATGCTAGGAAGAGAGGGGCTCACAATTTTATGACTTTATAATATGCCAGAGTTATTCATTTGGCCACGATAGTGACAAATTCAAGTTGCAGGTGACTCCAAATGAGCCTCCATCAATGAAACTTTATATGTATTTTCTGCTCTTTTATGAAATGAAAAAAAATAGGTAAAAGATAAACATGTCATTTTGACCATGACACTACCATTGAGACCCACACTTCAGCCCTCTGCTCCTTTCTGCTGTGACCAGCCTCTTGCCTGTTCGGAAATAAAGTGGCTGTTTTCTCCTTGTGTCCCCTGTACACACGTTTATCTGAGCAGAGAGCAACATTTAATCTGAAAGCAAAGCAGAGGCTGATGAACAGGTGAGCAGGGCAGGAGGAAGGGCATTCAGAGAGGCACTCAGGAGAAGTGACTTAGGAAGCATGATTTGGTGGATATCCCTGACAGAGTTTGGCTTCAACAAATGGCTCTGCTTCATTTTCTCTGCAAAGAATATCCACCTTTATTTTGATTTTTACATAGGAAATTTTGAGGAGCCGGTTAGTAAACACAGTAGCTGAGATCTTGGAAGCCATTCATCTTTCCTAGATGTCAGTTGTGTATCTTAGACATACCCTGTCTTTCAAACTGTTGATATGATACCCTCCTGATGTTCAATAGCTAATTCACTATTTACTAATACCTTTCAGTGAACAACTTAGCAGTCTCAAAAAAGGTTCATGCAGGCTTCCTTGAACTGCTAGCCCCCAAATCATGACATAGAGTCTTATAGTTATGAATGTTTGGCCTTACTTTAGGCTTGTCCTGCTAGCTCTTATAACTTATTTTAACCTATTTCTCTTCATCTAGATTTTGCCTTGGGCTTTTTTCCTTCCTTCCTTCCTTCCTTCCTTCCTTCCTTCCTTCCTTCTTTCTTTCCTTCTCTCTTTCCTTCTAAAAAAGAAAAACTGTGTGGCCTACTTTGCAGCTTCCTCTGTGTCTGTCTGGCTGACTGTCTCTGGTATCTCCCTCCTTCTCCCTCCTTCTCTCCTCTCTTAAACCTAGATTCCTCCTCCTCCTTATTCTCTGTCCACCAGCCCCACCTATCCATTATCTGCCTAGCTATTGGCCATTCTGCTTTTTATTAGACCAATTGGGTGCCTTAGGCAGGCAAGGTGAAACAGCAACACATCTTTACATAGTTAAAACAAATGCAGTATAAACAAATGTAACACATCTTTTTGTAGTTAAACAGTTTTTCTTCAACACAAACAAATACTACATATCTTTACATAGTTTATATATATATATATATATATATATATATATATATATATATATTCTATTCCACAACAGGTTCAATTTTATCTTCTGGCTACATGAAAATGTAGTTGTTGTTGACTCATAACCCAGGTATGAAAACATAATTTAGCAATTCCACAGCAAGCAAGTTGAACTGTTCATGATGGTGCCTGGGTTACAGGTCTTTGTGATTATCTTCCGCATACTGGGTTCTTCCTTGGAAATATTTGTCTCAGGCTGATTGTTTTGCAAGTGAAAGAGTTACTTTGCCCTTTGTAAATGACAAGGCATTTCTGAGTTTTGTCTGGTTTCCATAGTTACTCTTATTATTTTTGGAAGAAGCAGCAATTGCTTTTCTTGCGATGATGAAAAACTTGGCTTCTCTCAGTCTTTCCTACCTGTCGATACCAAAGCCTTGAGCAGAAAGAGTGAGACCTTTTAGGCTAGGTTGTTGTTTCTTTCTAAATCTGGAAATTAAGTTGATTTGGTTATAGAAAGCCAGTTTGGAGGGAAATACCTAATGGCTAAGTTATAGCCTTCTATCCCCATCCCCCTGTGTGTGTGTGTGTGTG
>JABTXL010006268.1:5064631-5076815 GCA_025134845.1 Neodon shergylaensis | reverse complement strand
GTGTGAGCGTGTGAGCGTGTGTGTGTGTGTGTGTGTGTGCATGTAGAAATCGGAAATCAATATCAGGTATCTTCTTCAGTAGCCCTCCTCCTTAGCTTTTGAGACCATCCTTATGTTATCATGCTTGTGCCGCACAGCAAATACCTAATCCACTGAGCTATCTCTCCAGCCCCATCCTTAGATTCTTTGATGACATTTTCTTCACAAAGAGTTGGGGAAAGAGTCACTCGCTGTAGTGATCTCTTCACATATTAATTAGATTAAAATCCTTTTGGATAGGAAAGGAGGCACAAGTCATCCTTAATGATGGGACTTAATTGTCAGTGTTCTGAGAAGGGGGCTATGGAGAGAAGCATCCTTAGTCTTGTTTGTCCTCCCCCAACCCCAGAGTCTCCCACTGTGAGGTCCAGAGGCTCTGGTGATGTTATGAGGAAGCAGATCCTTATTCATGTGTTGGCTGGGCCTGAGATCCCCAAATTCATAGAGGTTCTTCTTCTGCAGCTGCCGTGGCTCCTGCATCTCAGCTTGAGCAGCAAGCCCTGACGCTACGTATAGTTTGAAGGCAGCCAACATCCTCTTTGGAGCCCTGCATAGAGTTTTAGGGAGCAGGCTAGAAGATATTTATACTCGGTCCATGGATCTTTACAGAGGAAAGAAGTGGTAGTTATCAGTAGGGGGTCACAGAATTTGATTTTCCTTTGGCCGTGCTAGTTGAACTCTTGTTGACATGAGGGCATGTTTTCCCTCCCACTCCAGGTTTGAGAAGAGCTGATTCTGGCTGCACTTCCTGTATTTCTGTAATTGATATGAAAGTCAATAGCCAGCAACCGCTATGAAAGGCGTGAAGTGAACTGTGTTCTCATTGACATTTTCCTCATCCACAGAAACAAGCTGAAGCGAGAACATCAGGATTTGGTGGGGCAGATCATCCTTAGAGCATATCACGCCTATTTTGCCATTGCGGGATGTGATGCATATTTTAGAATGAACAGTAATGCTCCTTCTTTTTCTTTTCCACTCTCCAGGTCATTTGTTTATAGATTATGGCTTCCAGTTTTGTGTTTTTTATGGGATTTCTGAATGTGAAAACTGATGGCATATTCAATCGGTACGCTAGAATTAACCAGACCAGCTCAAAACAACAGATATAATTTAATAATTGAAAATGGGAAAACTCACCTGGATTCCCAGATTTTCTTCCCTGGCCCCAGGCGACCACACCCTAGCCAAATGTGATTGGCTGAGCTTCCCCATCATCTCCCCCTTTTGTCTAAACAAGATAGAAGCAAACCCAATACAACTATATACAATAGGAACAGATACCAAATATAAAATTATAAGCAACAAACAATATTAAGCAAGAAACACATAACAAAAGTTTTACTAAGCATTCTATTTCAAGGAGTCTAAATAATGTATTGAAATTAAGTTTATATGGATGTATGTTTGTATGTGAAGTGGGGTATGTGTGGCTGTCATCTGTGGGTGTGTTTGTGTACATCTGTAAAGGCAGGCTTTGAGCTGAATTCAGTGCTGTGGCATCCATAATGGATATATAGCACAACTGACATTGCTCTTTCATTAGCTTGTTTAATTCGATTGCGTTGGATGCAAGAGGAGTAGTATGTACAGTAGGAGAGATTGAGTTTATATTGATTTCATAAATGTCAAACAGCTGGATGCAGACATTTACAAATGGCTCAATTAAAGAGAGGTTCTGTCAGTAATCATGTGTGAGAAAGCCCTGGTTACCATAGATACAGAGGTGATGTCCTCTGAGGACCCCACCTCTGCCTTCATGCTCACATCTGTATGTCCAGCATACTGCTTTGAGGAAGCCTACAGAACTAAAACCGCACCATCCCCCGATGGTTAGATCTCATGCTCCCTTTGAACCATTTCTTCTCTTTGTGAAAGCTGCTGTTTGGAAGCTAATGGAGCACTCTCTAGGCAGCTGATGTCTTGGGATGGCCTTGGGCTGGCTGCCAGCACCCCTGGGGAGTAGGCGGGGTTGTGAGGACCTGCTTCTGTTCTGCTGCCAGCAGCAGAGAGCTCTCCTGTCTGCGCAGTCCTTCTATCATCTAGGAGTAGCTGGGAACATTGCACGTGCCCCCAGCCTCTCTTCGGAGTCCTCTGTTGCCATAACCCTATTAGGCACGCATTTTTCACACTTATTTCATGGATCGCTGTCAGACTTTCCACACACTCCGATGTTACATAAGCTGCTTTCCATCAAGTTGTTAAAGTGTTGCTAATTTTCAGTTGCTTAATGGACTTAATGGCTTTTGGAAGCTAGTTTCACATGAATCACACTGGGTGTTCTCAGGCCCCGCATGCGTGAGTTTTAGACATTGATGCTTTAAATGGATGGGACCAAAAGGATGTGCACAGGCAAGCAGGCTTTTGTGATGTGGGCTGCATGGGAAGAAGGATATACCTGGCCTTATGCTATATAACAGCTATATGGCTGTCATGCTCTGATTGATACTTTATAATCCCATGCATCATCGATGTTTGATAAGATATACAAATATCTCTCATGTACATGTAAAATAAAGCATTGAGTTACGTGGTTATGGGAGAATCCTGTAATTTGCTTTCTGTATTCTGCATACTCAGCCAAGATGCTAGTCTAATTCAGTCTAAGTCTGAAGTCCCCAAACCAGGAGAACCCACACACAGGGTCAAAGGTGGATGTCCCAGCAGGACAGAGAGGGGATTTATTCTTTTTTTCCTCTTTGTTCTAGCTGAGCTTTCAGGGGATTGCAGGACAGACAACTAACCCGCTGAAGGCAGATTTTTGTTACTCAGTCCACTTTATCAAATGCTTGGTTGTAATGCTTTCCCGGTATTCAGTCAATTACTTGTAGGCAGAGATGATGTTAAATTAGTAAACCTTTGCTTTAAAGCATACCCAGCAAAGAGTAGCTAATGGGTGCAATTTTTATTTGTAATTTGCTTGCTTGAATGTAGAAGAAAACATTTTCAGGGATACCACTTTAAATTTTATATCTCTGGTGGAAGGATGAAAAAAAAAATAAAGCCCTGAGGATCTTATCTCACATTCTTTTCTTCTGAATGGTTCATGATACTTAAGGATTAAATTTAAGTTTGAATAGAATCTATATTTACAAAAGATTACAAAGATGGGTCTTTTTTTTAAAAAAAGAGATCTTTAAAACTATATATTTGCTTTTGCATAGGAGGTTGGGGAATAGTTTTCTGGCTGACACAAAGAAAAGCCAGTTCTGCTGCAGGAGCAGAAGAGTGGTCCAAAGACATCCAACTCATGAAATGCAGAGTATGACCTCATACAGCGAGAGGAATACTGCAGATGTGATTGACAGTCTGGAAGCAAGACATTGTTCAGTATTATCTCTGTCCTCAGTGTAACCATGGACACACTTGGAAGAAGAGGGCCAAGGGGGATGACACAGGGCAGTGTGGGGATGGCACAGACACCTTTGAAGATGCTGTGTCATTGGCCTTGAGGATGAGGAGCAACCCCCAAAAACGGTCCAAGAATGCAGCTCTGGGTGTTGAGAGCATGAGGGAGCAGACATTCTTCCCAGAGCCTCTGGACAGAACATGACCTTGTCTGGAAACCCATTTTGGTTTTCTGAATGCAAGAGATAAACTTGAGTTACCAACTTCATAGCAAGAGTGTGTTGCAGGGAGGCTGCTTGTTGATTCCTGGATGCTCAGCCCCAAAATAATCGCGCAGAAACTGTATTATTTAAATCACTGCCTGTCCTATTAGCTCTAGCTTCTTATTTGCTAACTCCTACATCTTAATTTAACACATCTCCATTAATCTGTGCATCACCATGAGGCTGTGGCCTACCAGCAAAGTTCTAACACGTCTCTCTCTGGCAGTGGCTCCATGGCTTCTCTCTGACTCCATCTCCTTTCTCCCAGCATTCACTTCAGTTTTCCATGCCTAGCTCTGCTCTACCCTATCAACAGGCCAAGGCAGTTTCTTTATTAACCAATGGTATTCACAGAATACAGAGGGGAGTCCCACATCAAGAGTGTTAATTTGTTACACGGGAAGATAAGATGCTCTTCTCATATCTAAATAGTAAACTTTGGCTTAACAGTATTGAATTTTTGAAATTACACTCAATATTCAAGTGCATAAATAGCCTGTGTGAAATTAGTAGCTTCAATACCAAATAAGGGGAGAATTAAAATGCAAAAACTTTGCTTCAGGTGACTCTGGGTATAGATTGTTTTCAGCAGCTTCTGTGGGAGGTTCTGGTGCTCTGCAGATACTTAGCATCTTACAATGAAGCTGTATCTTGTACCATGATATCAGACAATCAAAGCCTGTAAATTTGCCTGAGTTCCTTATGGTCTCACCCTTCTAACTGTCTCCTTCTCTTCCACCCCCTCCTCTTCCCAACCCTCTCCTCTCTTCCCAATCTTCCTCTCTCTTCCCAACTCTTCCTTTTCCTTTCCAACCCTCTTCTCTTCCCAATCCCCCTCTCCTTCCCAATCCTCAGCTTCTTCTCAATCCTCCCCTTGTCTTCTCAACCCTCCCCTTCTCTTCTCAACCCTCCCCTCTCTTCTCAACCCTCTCCTTCTCTTCTCAACCCTCTCCTTCTCTTCCCATCCCTCCCCCTTCTTTCTCCCAAGCACAAAGCTGGTTTTCAGCTGCTTCATGTTTTCTAAAAAACTATTCTAGGTTTTACATATTTTTTAATTTAGTGAAAGATTATGGAGCATTCTGGAAGAAAAAAATCAAACAAGAATCTTTATCTCTTTAATAAATTTCCGGGAATCTAAAGGAGCTGGAGTCATTTTAGATGAAAGGCAGGCCGGATTAAGTCTACCCTTGAAGGATAATGAGGCAGTCCAGATCATATTCTGCAAAAGGGGCTCTTTAAAGTTCTTAGAGCTGCTGAGACACATCTGTAACCCTGATGACTGTGTGAATTGTTTTCTTGACCTCAGCGATTACTTCTAAAACACATCAGTGGAAGACTTCACATCAATAGCACCAGAGTTATTTTACCCCCCCCCCCCTTACCTTTCCTCTTCCTTTCCTGGAATAAGGCAGAGTGTTTCTTCTACTTGAGTTTGTTTTCCTTTTGTCTTTCAGTTTTCATTAATAACCCCCCTCCTTGGCTCTCCCAACACTGCTTGGTGCACAGCATTCTAGAAAATTGATAAACTATTCAAGAGCTTTGATTGAAATTTAGGAATAGTGTGCAGGAGAGCGCATTTAGTCAGGCTGCATTTACATGACTTTCCAAATTAGATGAAAATAATATGCTGCTGATGGAATCGGTGTTTTCATTAAGGGATTTGGTTGTTGATGGGATGGAGAGATGCTGTCTGAGACATCCTGGAATTCTAAATGCCTTAAAAGGAAAAGCAGGCGCATAGCAGAGCTTCTACTGGCACGGGACCAAACTCTTCTTGAGAGTCTTCCAGAATATTTTGCAGAGTGCAGCCAAATTGAACCTGAATGTTGACTTAAAAAAAATCATTCTGCATGCATTAAGAGATAGCTCAGTTACTATGAGCACTTAATTAAAAAACATGAAAAATAAGATTGCTTTATGAATCAAGTGACAAGATTTCTTTGTTGGGTCATTATTTCCCAGCCATGTAACTTCAGACAGGTCCTTCTGGTACACTGAGCTTCAGTGTCTCCTGCCAGGGGCTCTGCCTCCTCTGCTTCCTGCTCCAGTTTCTCGAGAGCTCAACAACTAGATGTATGGAAATAGTAAAATATGTCATGAAGGATGCGAGTGTTTAATTATGAGGTGATTGTCATCATTGCTGGTGTGATGGTATGGGAGCCTTTTGGGACCTATCTGCATTCTGTGGTGGGGTCAGAGAATCAGTGTTTGCTCTTACTTTGAGAAACACAAACGATGAGTCTGGGCCTATTTCAGCTCTTCTACTTTCTGGAACCCACAATTGTGAATTTCCACCTCCTCCACTGCCAGGAACCTCAGGCTGATGAGTGTGACTGTGCCCTGTTTCACCCCCAGACTGCAGAACAACAGCTTTCTAAGGCTGTCAAATCCCTGGCTGAGAATTAGATGTCCGTGTAAGGAAAAGCCAAGCAGAGAAGTAACACTTTCTAGGTGCTAATATTTATATGAACTTTGGGTGCTATTATTTACCCTAATTTCCCCTCATGTTGTTTCCTAGTTACTAACAGGGGGACAGCTTTGTTTGAAGATTTTCCTGGAGATAAGGTAAGATCTTTATTTTGAAATCTTTCTGGTTAGAGAGGTCTTCTGTGCATGGGATGCTTTCAGGGTCTCTGGAACCAACGTCTCTAGAAAAGAATGAGTTGATTCCCAAGGTTGTAACACATGTATGAATGTGTGAAAGAGCGTAGAACCTCCTGACATCTCATGACACAGACGACAATTTAGTTGTGGCGATTTCTATATATGGAAGGCGTGTCATCAGATACATGCTCCAAACTTGCTTAGATCAGCCTCTGAAATTGTATTCTAAAGCTCCTTTCCTCTAAGGATTTAGAAAAATAACTTTGGGGTCAAAATCCTAGTCAGGAGGATGATGGTGGAAATCCCAGTATATGTGTAAAATACTATATGTGTAAAATACTGTAATTTCATTAATTTGAGTACAGTCTTGGAAATAGGAATTATTTTGTAAATATGCAATTTTAATTTTAACTATTTTCTGTTACTGGAATAGGCTACAAAATCATTAAAAAATTTCCACAATTCACAAAGGTACCTTTCAACTCAAATTATGACATCTTGTAATGATCCATCAAAGAACACGTTCACAAAGTGCTTGAGAAACCAGTTAACCACTCGCTTTTTGTTTGCGATCCAGGGAAAAAAAAAAAAAAACAATTACTGATGAGTCATAGAGGTTACCATTCGAGGTCAAAATCTGTTAAGTATTGGAGATATTAATGTGTTCAAACTCAGATTAACCCTCTCTAATACAACAACCACCCCAGAGGCTGCTGCCCCGGACCTCCTTCGTAATCACTGGGGAGTGGATATCAGATAGTGAAGAGAAGGGAAAACTCAAGGAGCAGATGCGAGACTCGGAGCTAAGCATTGGGTCAGAGGCATGGAGGCTAAAACGGCAGGGCCAAGGCCTTTCCTCCTAGTGTTCTCTGTTGACACTGTGCAGTTAGTGTAGTCTAGGCCCTAGAGTGTCGTGAAGAGTTCTCCTGGGCCGGCCTGAAGTTACACATTCCTCTCTTTACTGAGTCTATGGATTAGTCCTCCAGCTTTAGCTAGCTCTTGTCACTATGAGAGATCACGTGTTTTCTACACCTTTGTTCCCCCTGTGTTTTGAACTTCTGGATAAGGTTCATGGTCAGATATCCTTTGCTTTGCTCAGTGATCTCTCTATGGCTCTGCCAGATGGTATGTGCTGTAGTTTGGATCGTGAATGTTCTCCAAAGCCTGATATATTGAAGATATCAAATTTGTGTCCTTAGCATATTGCGATTGTCCCACCCGTGTGTGTGTGTGTGTGTTTGTGTGTGTGTCTGTCTGTCTACCTATCTCTGTCTCTGTCTCCCTCACCCCCTCACTTACTCTCTCTTCAAGGCAGCCTTATTGTGAGCAGCTTCCTTTGCTATCCACCCTCACCACTGTACACCGTGTAGAGGCTGAAAGACAATAGAGCCTAGTAACAATAGATTGAAATCTCTGAACCACACAGAGAACAGAATAACCCTTTTCTCTTTGTCAGTGGATACCTTGGGTATTTTGTCACGGTGATTAAAAGTGCACCAAAGTAGTAGGCTCTGAACAAATACATCATGAATGGACTTGGGGAATCATGCTTTAGTGAAAGATGAGCTGACTTGCCATGGTCTCACACTAAACTTGGACATAAAAGTCAGAATCTTTGAAGGCATTTATAATGCTTTGCATAATAAAACTTCAGGCCCATGAGAGTGGGTTGAGACCACAGAACTGCTGGGGCATTAAAACCAGCATCCGATCACTCAGTTTCAGGTTGAATGACTGCTAAGTGTTAGGCAAGAGGCACTTAGTGTTTCATAGAAGCTCTGTAAACAAACCCTGTCCTCTCCTGTCTCCTGCCTCAGTCCCAGTGGTCACCGTGTTTTTGTTAATTTAATAGTGTTGCCCAAGAGAGCGGTAGCTGGCGATACTTTTACCCCACCCCTACTCCACTAACACCTTCTGCTTGGGAAGAATTATTGAATGGCTGTAGAATACTTAGTCTATTTTGTCATTTTGAGGCTTCAGTTTGCCCAACACCAAATTTTCACTGTAAGACATCTGTGGTGCTTACTTTTGACAGCCAACTTGATACAACTTAGGATGCCCTAGGAAAGAATCCCAAAGAGGGGTTGTCTAGATCAGTTTGGCCTGTGAAGATGTCTGTGCGGGTCTGTCTTGATTGTTAATTGATGTATGAAGACCCTTCCCACTGTGAGTGGCACCACTCCCTAGACAGGAGGTCCTGAGCAGTGTAATAAAGAAGAGAGCCAGTTGACAGCATGCAAGCAAGAAATGATCCACGTGTTTCTCCTCTCTGTTCTTGGCTGTGAATGCGATGATTTGAGTTGTTGCCTTGATGTCCCCAGAATACTAGACTATAACCTGGAATAGAAAGCCAAACAAGCACCTTCTTCCTTAAGTTGATTTCCACTGGGGTGTTTGATACAGCAACCACCACAAATCAAGGACAAGCGTGGAGTGAGTGCTTTGCTAAGCTTCTTTCTGGTCGTGTTACTGGGGAATTGTTTGTAGTTATAAATTCACTTTTAGTTCACTGCCTATTTTCTGTTTTAAGTATTTAGTCTGTAGTAGATACTGAGAATGTCCTGACGAACAAGACAGGAAGACAAGCATAGACAAAGGACCTGTCAGAACTTCTGTTGTGCCCAGGAAGATGACTACTTTGAAGTATCAGTAGTGAAGGGAGAGGTGGGCTGGGAAAGAGAAAATAGAAAAGCCCAAACACCACCCTGAAAGAAAGGTGACAGACACTTTCTAGTTCCCTAAGAATGGCAGAAAACCCACTTGGGTTGTGAGGGAGAGATGTTTAGACCAGAGATGAATACTTACTAGGAAATAGAAGGTTTGAAAGTTGTCAGAAGAGGAATGACCAATCGTCTATCTGGCCAATCACCATTCAGCAGTTGGTGGCATCCATATGAACTTTTACCTGCACTTGGAAGATGTTTTGGAAGAAGGTGAAGCCATATACATGAAGATGACTTGAGAAGCTTCTTCTGCAGCCAGACTCTGCTATTATGGAGACTACTTTTTTGGTTGAAAACAGACACGGGAGGACATTTATGGGTATTTGTGAGTCCTTATGCGTGGGATTGATTGTGGTGGTGGGGACAGGCTTCATGTCAAAGAGGGAGGAGTGTGGAAACTTGTATTTCTTTTTGCTTGATCATTAAAGAATGAGCTTCACTGTCCAAGTTGAGAGCAGCGGAAAGACAGAGCTTAGGATGGCAATGAGGAATGATGTGTCCAACTCTTTGTATCTTTCGACCCTGCTCAGTGACTCATCAGTTGCTATGAGCCTTGTGGGCATGGAGAAACTCCTTCTGGTCCTGTGTTTCTGAAGTTTCTGTTTTCACCATCATGGCTGATACTTTTAGGATGAAATCCAAGCCCTGCCTGGTTTGCCCTTTGACCTTTTCAAGCTTCCTTTGGTTCAAGAATGCTGGAGAAAAGACTGTATTGGGAGTTGCCTTGTGGAAGCTCAGAAATAGGGAAAGAACCAGTGGTCGGTTGGCCCTGTAAAGAGTAATGATCTCTTGTGTAGAAGGCACAGAAAAGCAAGTCTGACATGAGAGTTGATAGTGGGGAGTCATTCTCTGCCAGATGGCACATTCTCTCTAAGGCAGTGCAGGCAGTTTGTCTTTGAGCAGCCAGATACCACATTATCTCTAACACTGTGCAGGCACTTTGTCTCTGACAAGCCAGGTACCGCATTCTCTCTAAGACTGTGCACACACTTTGTCTCCCATGGAAATTCTCACCAAAGGACAACCTGAAACCGATTTGAAGGTAACAGAGGCAGAGCTGCTACTGCACTTTTGAAAAGCAGCAAGGACACAGCTGGCCCCTTCCTCTGGATTAGAATGCTTCCATATTTCGGTAATAAAACACGATTAAGTCAGCACACCCTTGTAATTCACTGAAATTATTTCCTTCCTGGCTAAACGTCACCTAGGCTGCTGTTCTCATTTTGTTTTTTCTTACGAGAATAAACATCATGTCATCGTAATCACCCATCTGATTTCCTTACTCATTTTAGCCACCCCTGTGTCAGCATTGACCATGACTGGGGTAATTATTTCATTTTAAGGTTTCTTTGGTATAAGCTCATGTTTGTGGGTAGTTATGGGAAGGGCTCCCTACAAGGACCACGGTCATCTTGGGGTGGCATCTAGGGAACAGGGCATGACTTTAGTGTGGGTGTGAACTCAGAATTGATGTTGTTGTACTTGGGGACTCAGCAATCGGCTCTGCTCTTTGGAGGCTCCCTCTTCACCTTGGATTTTAAAGGTTTTGTCTTTGTGGGTTTTATCACGTTCTCAGTGCATTCACTTGGCGTGGTGTTTGCAATCAATAACAGCACAGCCCGACACCTGGAGGTTTCCCACCTCTTTTCCTCACCACCTCTACCTCCGGGTGACACCCTATCTATCCCAAGGGCAAGCACTAATTGGTATCTTAAATACAGCTTCCTTTTAAAATGGTTTCTCCTAGCAGCAGTCTCTTTAAGAACTGAACGGCTCCACTGTCTCTGGATAGTTATTTGTGACCTAAACTAAAGGGTTTCAATTACCCTTTATATTAATTATTTTTTAATAATTTGGAAGTCTTCCTGCGCATCAGAGTTGTTCAACAGCCCATCGAAACCTTAAGTATATATTAGTACACTTTATGGCAGCTAAATGTAGATATGAACAAAGAGATTAGGTAATTTTCAGAACTCTTAACCACTTGTTTGAAGTTAATCCAATGTATATAATTGTTTAACACAATGTCTCCATTAGAGCTAATATAAAATGAAATGTCTCCAACTGAATTGGCTTATCTCTAATTCCAAGTCAGTCTTTAAGCTATGCTAGAAGGGAGCCTGGATTATCTGGCTTCTGTTGTTGTTGTTATTATCCTTCTGCAGTTGTCATGTACTTTACGCCAGGTAGATGCCTTGGCTGAATTATAATCAAAGACCTGTATCCTGGGGTAGTTCCTTTTGACAGCTTTCATTGCTCTCTTGTTCCAGTTTTGCCATTCTCACCTTACTCTGTCTTGTGACTATGGACAAATCTCTGCTTCGGTGAGTGTTGGTCTACAAGACACATTTCTGAGCGCTCTCTTTGACACTGTTCGTAATATTGATGACTGCAATTATAAAGCAGAAAGCCAAAGGTAGTGAAGATATGACATGTTGCCCGTTGAGCAGCCAGTGCTGACCCTCCTTTTGGCAGCTAGAAATAAATCACTGTCTAAGCTTTAGCAAGCTGGTCTTCTGAAAAATCTGCTGGCAGAGAAGTTTTGGCTACATCTCCAAAGACACTGCTTCATTCACGACCTTCTACTTCCAGGACTGGGGTAACTTGAGTTTGGTCATTGGGACCTCAACTGCTTTTTGTATTAGAAGAGGAAGATTGAATAAGTCCCTGCTTTGCACTGAAGAGAAGGAAGAGGGACTGAGGATGCTTCAAGAGCCATCATGTCATCACAAAGCATCCCAGCCTGTCAATCTTGCCCCAGGGAATGCAGTGATATCCAGCACACTACTTCTTGTTTCTCAAGCAGGCTACATCTGTGGTCACCCACTGGCAATTAGTGAACTTAAGTGATAAAATGTAAAGTATGATTTTTTAAAAATACCAAGTGGATTTCCTCTGTAGAAAAACCAATCCTAAGTGATCTTTCCTGTGAAAAGGAAATTCTTTTTCCTTTGGCCTTCCATGAGCTAACTTGATCCAGCAAAGGAATAAAAAACTGGTCATCACATCTTTAGTTTCCCTAATATGACATTTGTTAACCATTACTGGGCTAACACTAGATATTGCCAGGGAATTTCTTCCAAATTATTGTGGCTTTTTTTGGTTCAAAGAACAATTTATGTTCAGTTAAAAATTCATTTGTGAGACTGCTAGGGATCAATGGCTGAACGTCTGTCTGGACGCCAGGCCCAGGGAACTGCTAGGGAT
>JABTXL010006268.1:5044672-5062937 GCA_025134845.1 Neodon shergylaensis | reverse complement strand
TCCCTGCACTCTCACTGGGACATGCACTGTCCACCGTGTTCCCTGCAGTGTCACTGGGACATGTACTGTCCACCATGTTCCCTGCAGTGTCACTGGGACATGCACCATCCACCGTGTTCCCTGCAGTGTCACTGGGACATGCACTGTCCACTGTGTTCCCTGCACTGTCACTGGTGCATGTACTGTCCACCGCGTTCCCTGCACTGTCAATGAGGCATGTTCTGTCTACAGTGTTCCCTACACTCTCACTGGGACATGTACTGTCCACCATGTTCTCTGCACTGTTTTTGGGACAGGTGCTGCACATTGTGTTCAGAGCAGAGGGTTCAGGGCTTCTCTAGAGTAACACAGAGTTTCCCATCCCACCAGGTCCAGTGTCACGGTGTGGAGAGCAGTCCAGGGCATCACAGAACAAAGCGCTGGTCCCGACTCCAGCTTTGCTTCCTCTCTCACCCTTCTTCTCTTTGGCTTCCGATAGTCCGAAAGCCCCAGGAAACGGAATGTGAGGGCAGAGGAGTAGGCCTGTTTCTTGCAATAGGCATCTATCTGAGAGACTTTAAAGGCTTTTGTTCTCTGTGAAATTAAGGCCTGTAGCATGAGGGCCTCTCAGCAGAAACATGTTTTCTGGTTTCTCTGGGAGTAGGACAAGAAACAAGTGAGAGATGAGGCATGTGTTCCTAGGTAGGAGTGGGCTGGCTGGCTGGAGGAAGCCTGTAGAAACTCTGTAAGCCGGAGATGCAGAGTTTTGCCCTGGCTGCCTGGCTCCAGGCCAGCGCTGTCTGTCTTGGGAGAGCAGGACACTTTCAATCTTGCCACGGCTATCAGTTACTGAAAACTGCAAGTGCACAAGTTGGGTTGGCATAGCCATGCATTCTTGCTGTGGCAAATGGTGCCTCCGGCATGCAAAAATATCAATGGGACAACTAGTTGTTGCTGATACTAGTTGCTACTAATGGACTATAATTATAGCTTCCTTGCCTTTATTGACAATAGAAAGTTAGTATACAAAATAACCAAATTGTGTGATTGTTGGTGTTATATGAAGACATGTTTCATGCTCCTTTACTGATGTTTGTCCACGGGGCCCACTCTTTATGTATGGCCTGGTCTGGGGTCCAGAGAAGACATTTCTTAGACTCAAGAAGGTTTGATTTAATGTGAGGAGAAGGCATAGCCAAACAGTTAGACCAGGGGGATACTCTGCATGGCCCCTTGGAAGCAGACCTTCTTTGTGTGAATGAACAGTGCACATTCCTGAGACCTTGGATTGCATTCGCCACAGTACACCCATGATTGTCATCTAGTCCTCACTCCTTAAAAACTCAGACAGTGACTTCCTGTGGGAAAAAGGACTTGGTGAGAGTAGGAAGATAATATAGAGCATGAAGTAATTTAATACGTTCCCTTAAAATCATTTTTAAAGTATTTCATAGAAATTTATGGACATAGACCTATAAATCTTTTTGAAGAATCTCATTAGGCCCAGCCAATACTTTTAGGACCCCCTAGCCCCCTCTCCATTGTTCTGCCAGGTGGCATCAGAAAGGAACAGGAGTGCCCTCCTCACCCTGGGGACCCAGCAGGACCGTCTGTGCTGACACTTAGATCTCTGCCTTGTGTGGACTCAGTTAGTTGCAGGTTAGCGTAATTGTGGCATGTATCCATCATCATCACAGTCTCTGGTAATTATAGCAGGCATGCCTTATCATCACATTCTATATCATTTGCAGTAACTACTAGATCGGTCTGATAGAGTGAATCGTATAATTGTTAATTATACACATGGAAAAAAGGAAATACATTCAGAAAAAAACACATGCTAACTGTTCCATATCCAGGGGCAATTCAGATATCCAGTCTTGACTTGTAATGGCTCCAGGTAAGATAAGATATTGGCGATTTCTGTCCTTATATGATAAACCCATTGGGAAACAATCAACTAACTAGAGGGTGTATACCAATGTGATAGTATTTCCATGCAATTTTGCTACCTGCTGCATTATTGTTGCCTGGGAAACAGACTTGTGAACATGTGATAGAGATGAGACCTTGGTGCTGATTCCTTCCGTGTATAATCCACTCAGTGTTCTCAGCAAGTAGAATACCTACCAGGACTGATGGCTCATGCCTGGAATCCCAGCACTCAGCAGGCTGAGGCAAGAGCATAGTGAGCTGGGCGTCAGTCTGAGCCACATAGCGTGGCCCTTCCTAGAAAGAAAAGAAAAAAAATGCCTGTCTCATTGTCTTTTAAAATTGTTATAACTTACAGAAATTCTGCACAAAAGTTTAAAAAATGTATTACCACAGTCAAATATGTATGTCTTATAAAATTTCGTGTTTTCTCCTGAGTTGAGTGGATGGTGAATATTTTCTCCGAGAGGCATTGCTATATTTCAGACACTTTGTTTATTCATGTGAGCGATGCTCATCACAGATGTATTATTCTAGAACTGCCTTGCACTGGAGGTAACAGGTGCAGCTTGAACAGGAGCCTAGGGTATGTGCAGTCAGGGCAGTGGCTGCATGCATCTTCTAGAATGGTCAAGTCCACATCAGTGGGTGGATTATTTTATCAGGATTGGCTTCATGTTAATGTTTGGGGCACGAATACTGGCAAGGGCTTACTAACATTTGATTCCTGTTTAAAAGGAATTACTGTATTCCATTGACTTTCTTCTGGAAGGAACAGGAGTTGAAGTTAAGGTCAGATGAAGCAATGTACTAATCCAAATATGAATTTTACCCTGACTTCAGAAATGTCACATCCACTGCCCAGAAGACTCCTCTGTCCCTGCTCTCTATCCTGTATTATTCCAAGCAAGGCAGCATCAGCAGGAGGAGGAGGACCTTGCAGATCAGAGACTCAATCCCTGAGCAGACAAGCTTCCCCCTTTCTACCTCCTTTCAGACCTCCTGCTGCACCTTGTCAATTGTAAAAAAGACACCTTGAACTAAAAGAAAGATAGAAAAGACAAGGTAGGTGAAACTGTGTGTGGGGGGCATCCAGTCCACTTGCCTGAGACCTGTCTGCCTTGTGGTAGACACCAAACTTCTCCAGTGGTTCCAAAGAGGAGAGGAATGTAAGAGTACAAGCCTGAGCAGATGGAGTGGCCCCAAGTGCCTAGCCTCCATCCCTCCCACCCCTCTATCTGACTTCTAGGAAAAGGCTGAGGCCCCTGTTCTCCAGAAGACACCCATTCCAAATGCTTTTGGATCTGAACACTCCTGTGTTCTTCCTGCCTGCCATTCTCCTCTGAGTGACAGTTGGGGCAGAAGGATGCTAAGGAGTCCTTGATTCAGGAAGGGATTGTGAATCTCATCCAAGAGCAGTGGCAGAAACGCAATCTCCCAGTTGTCTCAGCTACACATTCGCTTAAAAATAACATTAAGAGAAGCTGACAACAAAATGAAAGGGCACCATATTTATTTTTAGTTCTCAACAGTTTTCACATCAGTTGTATCTTTCAGTCGAGAAGAATAAAGTCTCATTTTAATGGCTATTTTCATCTTGATATTAAGTTCACTCAGATTTTTTATTCTCTGTGGCAAACCTAATTAAATACAGGAGGGTCTCAGGGAACACAGCTTTTTCTACATACAGGCCTAATGACAGGAGGCACAGCCACTCATACAGGGTCACGGGGTGGTGATGAGGAGAAAGACAACAGGAAGAGGAGGATCAAACCTCTACTGATGTTTCCATGGAAGCAACAAGGAAGACAGGACAGAAGGCACAGTTTTGGACTGGCTAGTCTAGATACTTGCAGTATCTTGGCTATAGGGACACTAGTTAATTATCAAGCCTCTGGGTGATTAATACTGAGAAGCACCACCCTCTGGAGTATGGAGGGATGATGGGTATGTAGCTTCAGATTATTCAGTGGAAATGCTACAGCAATAACTGGCTTACGCAGGGAAGTGCAGCCCCCACCCCCCAGTCAGAAAAGTTTATAGATAGCAAATAGAAGAAATAAAAGCATTCACCTGTGTCCTTATATGGAAGTTCAGGGGGACAATGTGGAGTCTGGAATGTTGTCTCTTTGTATTCTCTCTCTAAGATGCTGTGCAGAATATATCATCCTAAAAGGCCATAGGGGGCTTCTGCCTCTGAGCGCCAGCCAGGAGCCAAACAGCTAGTAAGAAATGGGACATACATTTAATTTCCTGCTTTATTGGGCTAAGAAGGGAGAGCTTCCTGACTGAGCCCTTGTCCCACCCACTACTTGCTGTGTCATGGGTGAGAATGTGACTTCTAGGTGTCTCATGTGCCTCATCTATGGTAATACTTCTTCACAGAGTTGTGTGGAGGTGAGCTGCCTAACTGGCTTAGACACCTACTCTCCAAATGTTCTGATACATGATCACAGATTTCGAGGAGCAGTTGTTTCCAGAGAGTGTTGGGATACTGAGCGTTCTATCTCAGATTTCTTCAAGTATGACACTATTAAGATAAGATGCACGAGGACAGAGGACTTAAAACTGGTTGGTTGTCTGCCATCACCTTCATAGCAGTTATTTCCAGCAAGTTTGTCCCAGCAGGTGGACCCCACATTGGAAAGCATTAAAGGAACATAGCAATCATAGAAAGTGTGCAAAACCTTTATGAAAAGATGCTTGAAAGTAAGCTTGGAAGCACTGTGGGTGATGGTGATAGTTTTCTCAAGAAGTCACTGATGTCAGGTACTCCCAGATCAGTTATCTTTCAACATCAGCCATGGAAGCCCACGGTCTCTACATCACTGTGGTGTCACTAGCTTTCAAGTGTGTCCAGGGAAGTTATGTCCCTGTAAGCCTCCAGTGCCGTCAACTAAAGGGAGCCAGAGACAGGCTCCATAAGATGCGCTCTTTAACAAGTCATTACGTTTGGAAGACTGTACCAGATAACCCAATTTAGAAGGCAGATATTGAATTCACGTGCAAGGCTATTTTAAGACCTTTTTATCCATGCATATCAAGACACAAATGAACGGTGATTATCTCAAATATCTCAAATGACCTGCTCAGAGCTTTGTCATTCTTGGTAGTTAGTATGGACTTTAAAAATATTCCCACTGGGTCAGGGTAAGAACTGGCCCATCTATCGTCATGCATGGATGGAGGGGGTGCATGGTGTCGTGTCTCCCACTGCTGCACTATTTGCTACTAATATATTTTGGAGGGACAGAATCATTATCTTCAGTTGTGTATCCTTGCTTGGACCCATCAAGCTCAAATCAATAGTTTCATTCCAATGATCACTTAAACAAGATGGGTCACAAAACCAAAACAAAAATCTTCATTCTCTGAAATGGACTTGTAGAATTATTGGGGGAATTGATAAGGATGAGAGGGGAATAAGAGGGAGTATGGAAGAGACAGCAATCAGAATATATTATATACATATATGAAGTTGTCAAATAACAAAATTATTCAATAAAAGTATTTTTCCATGGATATATATATAGAGAGAGACACCACACACACACACACGAAGAGAGAGACAGAGAGACAGAGAGAGAGAGAGAGAATGTAGCCACTATTCACTTTTTTACCCAGCTTGCATTGCTCAGTTACCACAATTCTATCAGCAGTATAGTTAGGAGTTCTGGGCCACAAGTAAAGGAGCCCATTTCTCAACGTTCAGACCATGGTCTTCATGCCTGCGTGGATGGTCAGTCTCCTCCAAGTACCCAGGATGGGCAGAGGTGAGTGCTAGGAGATGGCACCACCACAAACTGAGAAACATTGAGTTCCAAAAGTCAAAGTCTTTCACAATGATGCTGCAGATAAACCACTAATCCACTGCTTGCTCAAGCTCCAGACCTCCTCCTCTTTTTATCTGAGCAGTAAACAAATCTGCCCTTTGCCTTGCAGGGAGTCTCCTTTTCTGTCTCCCAAGCTGTGTGCTCAACAAACAGCCTTGAAAAGATAATCTGGTACAAAAGCTGCAAAGGCCTCTGGTCAGGGCAAGAAGGCTTGAAAAATCCCCTACTAATGTGTCGCCATCTCTCCTAATGACTATGGCTTCATCCACTTTTGTCTTAATACAACTGATGATCCTACTGAACTCTTCCAGATGGTCTCTTTCATTGCCCCGGAGATTGCCATTCCCATCTTGCATCCGTACCTATTTTTCCCTCACACCAAGTGACTGATTTTCTAACTTCCCTATTCACCATAATCCTATCCAGGGCTTTCATGTCCAATATCCTGTTTAGTACTTAGCAGTTTCGTAAGAACAATTGTGTGTTGAATGAACCGATGAGTGTGTTCCTGATTTTTAGCAGCAGAAAGAAAAGTTGGATCATCTACTGTTTATATTACTCATTACATGAATAAATAAAGGAGTTTAACAGAAAGTTATTTAAAAATTTGCAGTTATGTTTCAATTGCTAACCTGAGCTAGACCTGGTAAGGTCTAAGAAATGGCCAGATTTCCCTCCACTTAAACTCATTTTGTATTTTTGATAGCAGCTACTTCTCCTTGCTCCAATTAGGTTTCACATATGTAGGCTGCCATCTTCTTCTAGCAGATTGGTTAGAAAGGCCAGAAGTTCTGAGTATAAAAGATCCTGTATCAGGCACTTAAGGCAGTGGAACTTATCTAAAGCTGCCAAGGCAAATGCCTTCAATGTAATTTCTGCAGTGACTTGAGTATCTGTGGTCCGTGGGCAAGCTGGACAATGACCAAATGATTTTCATCTAATTCAGGCATTTGTTGCTTTTCCATTTTATATATCAAATGCATTTCTCTCACTTTGATTGCAAGTTTTCAGGTAACACCATAGGTGAACACTCAGAAAGTGTTTGAAACACGAATATATACCACAGCTGTTGAATAAGTAAGGTGGAAGTTTTTTTGTAAGGAATAATTAATTATGTTTCAGTTATCAAAGAATAAGTCACACATTTTTCACCCATGGACTGAAGAACAGATGGATAATATTCAGAAATACTAACTAAGATGATTACAGTCAAAGTTTGTTTCCCAATTCTTTCTGGTAAATTTCTGATGAGGGCAAATATCTAAACTGGGAAGAAATTGGAAATAGACCCATAATTGATTACCCATTATTACTTACTTTCAAATGTAACAAAGAAGACAAAAGAAAAGAAACGGAAAAGGAGAGTTTGCTTTAAGAACTCCATTGGCAGTTCACAGCCATCATTAAACCACCCACGCTTGGATGGTCCCCTGGTGCTCCCGTCATCCTTTACCTTGTTGAAGACATGTTCTGCTGAGCGTATCCCTATCTCACCATGACGATGCTGTTGGGCTGGCTCTTCAGCCATGCGAACTTCCAAATGGTTCCTCTCTGTTTTGTACCTTGATATTACAGTGCTTATTGCACGACCTTAATAGGGAGACCGCTATGAAATAATCTTTCTGTACACTGTGAAAATGTATTGCTTCCATTGGCTAATGAAAAGCTGACTGACTGGTACCCAGACAGGAAGTTAGTTGAGAATGAGGGGACGAAGGAGGGTAGAGTGTGGAGTCACAGGATTCCTGAGTTAGATGCAGAGGGAAGCAGGAAATGAATGTGCCATGCTAATAAGAAGAGTATCACCCGATGGCAGAGAGGAAATAAGGAATATGGGTTAAAGTATAAGAGCTAGTTAGTAATAAGCCTGAGCTATTGCCTGAGCATTTGCAATTAACAAAATCCTTGGCGAGGCAATTTGAAAGCAGCTACTGGGATGGGAAAATTCAGCCAACAGGTGTGAGTAAATATGCATTTAATGTGGGAACAAACTGGTTGGAACTCTTGGCTCAGGTTCTACTATAAACAATGGGCACAGCATTCTTTCTTTGGGGGCTGTGAAATGAAAGGCACAGGACAGCATCTCCCTGAGAGCATCTCCAGGTCTACTTGCTGGCTGGCACTGAGAAAACTTCCCAACTTGTTCTTGCAGTTATTCTTGTGATGCTTTTGCAGACTCTTTTCCTTACCCCTTCTACCTGTCTGCTCCGAGTATCGGAGACAGAGTTATTACCTGGGAATGGATATCAGTGTCCTAGTAACATGTAGGTTTAACTTCAAGCAGGGAGCCCTTCTGGTTTAGAAAAACTCTAAAAGCATGGCAAGCTCAGAGAAGGAAAAATATATAACATTCTAATATAGTTTTTGCCTACTTTGTTTTGAAGTGGATTCACAGACACATGAACACAGTATTTCCACACACAAAGCCCCCCCCCCCCAATTTCTTGTTTTAACTTCAGAATGAGTCTGTTAATACATAGGATATATCTCAAGAATTTTGCAACTAAATACTAAGGATCCACGAATTATTTCTTAGAATCTTGTAGCTTGTTGTTAGATATCTTTTGCATTTAATCTGCATATTTATTATTAAAACCTATGCTTTCTCATCTAAAAGGTACGATAAAGCTTCTGCACAAAATCAAAAGAGAGAAGGATCAAGGACATCTTGAAAAGTCTAAAGTGCTATGTAAATGTTGGTTTGGTGGGCAGGCTTTGAAGCCTCCTCACCTGTGATGCGTGAGCAGACAGGCTGGAGCTGGGCCAGGGTTGATGGCCAGGCTTGCAGACCTCCTAGTTGCTCGAGGTGAGCAGCCTGGCTGGGCGACCACTCAGCTGCTGATAATCAGCATGTATCCGGAGCAGATTCTATAGTCATTAATGTCTGAGCTTCAGAAACTCACAGAGAGAGCAGAAATGACACTCAGATGCAGGCATAGGTATGCTTCTTACTGGGCTTAGAATGAATGCTGAAGTGCATTGAAAGCCCACTTCTGTGGCTGTGTCAAGTTTGAACTTCAGATAGACCTTGTTATTATCTTCTAGTCCATCCTGCTGCCCCCATAATAAATAGTTTGAGTTCAAGGTCTACCTCCAGAATATCTGTTAGTCATTGCTATTCCCACAACACTTGGCTAATTATGCAAAAGAGCTTTATAGAGAGTTGCTGATTGAACTTGGCTTTATTTAAAAGGGATTAATTAAGTGCAGTCTTGATGGAATATCCTTGGGAGGGCAGAGCTAGAAAAGAACACGTTCCCTTCATATAAAAACTGTATTTTCAAATCTCAGCTACAGACAGGCATGGTATTTGGGGCATACTGGGAATAGTGCTCTCCTTTTTAAGGTTACAGTACCCTTGGAGCTGCTGCAATGAATGTGGATGTTTTAAGAGATGAACTCAAATAGATAATTTGTGCTAATTTTTTTTTCAGCTTCTTAAAAGGTCAATTCTAGATGGCGACTGGTGTGTGTCACTTTTTGTAAAGCTGGTGTCTTGCTGTGCCAAGGATATCACACACTCTGCTCTCTGTATCTGCAATTCAGCCAAATGTGGGTTGAAAATATTCTGAGCAAAGTAGCATCTATCCTGAACAAGTAAAGGCCACGTTCCTGTCATTATTCCCCCAATAACACAGTTCAATCCTCTGTGCACATGTGTGTTGTGTAAGTTGCCAGGCACTGGTTTTAATATACAGTGGAAGATGTGTGTAGATTTTATGCAAATGTGGTACCATTTTGTGTGCAGGAGCACCCTGAACATTTACAGATGTACGTAACCTCACTGATCAAAGATCCAAATCCATATCAGCCTCAGTTGCTGAAGGAAAATTGCATGGGGTTTCCTGGAGTCACAGACACTATGACATGGGAAAAGTTACTTTTTTTTCCTGTTTTTTCAAGACAAGGTTTATCTGTGGCTTTGGAGCCTGTCCTAGAACTAGCTTTTGCAGGCCAGGATGGCCTTGAACTCCCAGAGATCTGCTTGCTTCTGCCCCCTAAGTACTGAGCTTAAAGGTGTGCGTCATCACTGCCCAGCTTGGGAAAAGTTACTTGCAGGCAATGTATAGCATGCATTTCTAAGGAGAAGAGACAAAAACAGTATCAGCTTTGCATATTTGTAGTGAGGAGGAATAGAATTTTAATTCCATTATCAAAGGCTGTCAGACCCCTAATTAGATTTTTCTTTTTTTATTCCCTTGCCCCATAGCTTTCAATTCTGTTTTATAAATAGGATACTGTACTGACATCCTCCCCATAGAAATAATCGGTTAACAATTAATAATTAATCTTACCAGGGCACATTCTTGTGGGGTCTTACGGTGATCAAACTAGGCGTGAGGGAATAAGACAGAGGGAAGTCATTGCATAAAAATGTAAATCTGTGGCTCTGTAATTTTGTTAATACACATGAATACATGGTGGTGCCATTAAGTTTTTGATATCATGTACATATTTATATTAATAGGCCTTTTGAAAAAGAAGCTTTATGTTTATAGCACAACTGGGGAGAAAGTCCAGCTATTTCTCACAATGCCTGTCTCAAGACTGCTTGTATCTCCCTATTTCTGAACACCCACACCTCTGTGAGAATGGGACATTTGTTACTGTTACTCACCGGTTGCATTGAGACATTGTTACAGTTTCTCACTTACATTGAGACACTGTTACTGTTACTCACCTGCACTTATCAACATTGAGACATTGTTACTATTGCTCTCCTAGGCTCATCAACATTGAAACATTGTTACTGTTGCTCACCTGCACTCATCAACATTGAGACATTGTTACTGTTGCTAATCTGCACTGAGACATTGTTACTGTTGCTCTTCTGTATTAAGACAATGTTACCTCCTAGCACTATGTTTGGCCATTAGTCTTTGCTCTTGGTCATAACTTGCTTTGGACTGGTGTAGAATGACATACACTGTCATTGTAGTGCCATGTAGGACAGGCAAACTGCCCTAAAATGCCCTTGAATCAACCTATTTGCCCTTTCTTGCCACTCTGTGGTTCACTACCACTGGCCTTTTAAACTTTTCTTTCTGTTTCCATGGTTTTGCCTTTTGTAGAATGTCACTTAGTTTGAAACGCTCAGCATGTAACCTTTTCAGACTGGCTTCTCTCACTTAGTGATATGCATTTAAGGTCACATCATCTCTTTTCTGATAGCTAATTTGTGTGTGTGTGTGTGTGTGTGTGTGTGTGTGTGTGATAAATAACCTTCCACAGTTTGGATGGAGTATGTTTTCTCCAACCATCTCCTAAAGGACACCATGGTTGTTCCCTTCCTTTGGTACTTGCAAACGAGATAGAATCTTTCAAATGGAATTTCTTTAAATAAGTTTTTGTAAAACTGAAAAACAAATTGGAGAAATGACATCACAGTCTCAGAGAGACAATGATACTGTAATATGGAATTTAGAACCAAATGGGAGACAAATCTATGGTCATCTCTGGGAAGGTTTTTCCAGAAAGGTGTAACTAAGGTAGGAAACCCACCCTGAAAGTTGAAGGCACCAGCCCTGGGTTGGGAATTTGGACTAAAAAAGGAAAAATTAATGGAGAAGCAGTGTTTGTGTTTCCTCACTATGGATGTGATATGACCAGCTGCTTACATTCTTGCTGTCCTGCCCGCCTCCATGATCGCTGCTCTACCCTGCTGTGAGCCCAAGCTAGCCCTACCCTTCCTAAGTCGCTCTTATCAGGTGTCCCATCACAGGGAACTTGAGTACTGAGAAGTTGGTCCATGTGAGTTTGGTTCTTTTGTGTCCATCTGTAGCTAGCTTTGGCTGTAGGGGACAGGAACCTGGGCTCCCCCTGTTCAGGCAGTCTTTGGGGGTTCTCTCTTCTAATCATGATCCTAGTCAGAGAATTGCTAACATAGTGATCCTGCTGGCACTTTCTAGTTATTTGAATTTGAGCAATCACATATACAGTAGGTGCCTACTAGGTAGCTGTTGAATGGCTGAACTTTCCAGATGAACTCATGGGTTGCCCAGGTGCTTCTCTCAAGCCTTCCACTCAATTCCAGGAAGACCTACCACAGAGACCCAGAAAGGCAGCAAGGAGTGTTTGTCTAGTACCTGATATCCACTGTTGGCAAGCCAATCAATTTTTTCTGTGATTCCTTCACTCAATAAATATACTAATTAAACATATCCACTAGTGATCGTAATACCATCTAGTGATCCCAAGGACAATAGGGTGTCATACCCCTTTCTGATGGCAGTGGCAGTAGATTTCTTCTAAGTCTTTGCTATAATTTTGTGTTTTTTATTAATTTTTACCATTGTTTTTGGCAATACTGATCAAACAATGATCAGATTGGAACAGAACATAAAGTTGGTGATAGGAATCTAACCCGGGTTTAAGTCATAATGGTTATTGCCATTGTCTTCGCAGATAGTTCACCTGCGTTTACATGTATTCCAGTGTATACATTGGTATTTGATGAGGTTAACACTTTCAGAAGTGCTAGTGTGCATTTCCTGGCTGCTGCGAGTGGGACGGATACTAACGCTGAGGCACGTGGGCCTCAGCTCTCAGTCAAGTCTCTTAGAATCTTGGAACCCGAAGCTACCATAGAGAAAGGTATTGGCCCTGTCATTGATGTCTCCATAGGGTGGCTATACTGTGAGTGACCACCCCTTGCTTCTATCCTGCTGATCTGCCAATGGGTTTGGACAGTTCTCTGGCTTATGAGCTATGTCACAATGCTGAAAAATCTAGGTAGAGTGTCTGTTGTCACCTCTTGTTCATCAGGAAGGAAACAGTGGAAAGGCAGGCCACAGTGGGCTGCCAGGACCAACTCTAAGAGCTTGAGAAAGAGGCTTCCATGAAGGACATGGCTAGTGTTAGACCACTGGCCCCTGTTTCTCTGTAAATAGATTTTCTTCTTGATGTGCAAGTAGAGCCCAGGGAAGAAGGTCCTGTTCTCAGGCTCCATCTTGGCATGAGTCATCTTCCTCAGAGCTCTGCAGACTATCTTGATAGTTACACATGACTTGTCACCCCAGCCTTTGAGAGCAGAGGAGCTGCACACGGGCATTTGTTCATCTGTCCATTCTGTAGTTGCTCTAACAAACACTTGGTAGCACACCAAGTTGGACACAGAAAGCAGGGTGGGAAGAGCTTTATTTCTGAAGCCATGTGAAAGAAGCAGCGAGTCACACGGAAAAAGAAAATGACTGTCTTCTATTTTTGCCTCTCTTATTCTTGGAAATTGGATTTATGTTCTTCAAAAGTTGCAACGTAAGGATGAGCTCTGCTAAAACCAAGCTTCGGTTGATCTAAATTAGACTTACTGTCCTTGCCTTCACTTTTCCTTTCCGTGTGTGGTCTTTTGTGAAGTCAAATTGGACATTCTTTTCCCCTTTAAGCAATGTGGGCAGACTGCAAACATGCTCTGCTCTCAAGTGAATATGCAGAAGGAAAGATAGTTTTATTTATTACAGCCTCTAATCATGAAAAAATTGCTCAAATAGTTTACATACTTTTGACTAGCTAGAGATCCAGTTTGTTTGGGGAGCAACGAGACTTATTCCCATTTCCATTTTAAGTCCCTGGTGTGTTTGTTTCGGATAGTGTGTGAAATGCCTCACTCGTGTGTGGTAGCAAGAAGAGGGTCATCAGTAGCCACTTGAACCCCAGGCTCATGAGCTTAGGGTGTTGCTAAGGAACACACGGTAGCACATGGCCAGAAAGCAGTTTTGAGTGGTGCTTGAACACAGCCCACGTAAAGCTAATATTCCCTCGGGGATCCTGTCTGATAGGGATTTGTTCTTTGAATGACACTGTTAGGAGTAATGCGCCCATCAATATGCAGTTTATAACAGCCATTCCCTATCAATATGCAGCTGATCACAGCCGTTTCCACTCAGGGCTGTCTCTAGCCTTCGAATTCTACTTCAGGAATCCTTTTGTTTTTAAGTGCTAAACACCTACTTCACTTTAGACAATTCCGTCTGATTCTTTTCTGACCATGCTATTTGAAGAGCAATTTTCCTCACAATTTCTGATGCTGATGGTGAGTATTGAAGATTGGACATATTCACAGCATAATTGACCATTTCTGGCACTTTTTTTTAAACATTTATCACCACCTCCATAAATTCCCTGGGCTTCTACCTGTCTTGTATTTGTATCTTAGTATAGGGTCTATGTGCTAGAAAGAATTCTAAGGGTAAATGCCTTTTGGCATTCTGACATTTTCTACCCTTTGCCCCATTTTCTTAGGATGAAAGAAACTTTTGTACCCCAGGCCTGACACAACACTTACCATTAGTAATCACTCAAAAGCAGGTTTTAGGAAAAGCTGACACTTTGTTCTCTTTTTGTGTGAACTCACTGGTGGAACTCTCTGGTGACTCAATTCTCCTTTCCCCGGTGTTTCCCTCCATCTGGGTCAAAACTGCTGGAGGAAATACCTCTGTTGCAGTGACTGCTTGCTGAACGCCCGCAGAGCCTTGAAGAAAATGGCATGCAGATTACCCATGATTCCAGGTTATTTAGCGAGACTCAATGGTTATGAAATGTTAACGGATCCTACTCTGTAACTAGCCACAAAATAAACAGCCACCAGAGATGACACCAGTCGGGCCAGCAAGCTGCTGGGTATTTCTAAGATGGAACTTTGAGGAAAACAATGTATTGATCCAACCAATAAGGGAACCCAGAGAAGACTTCATATTAAAATTCAGTTCAGAAGTGTCTTCATCAACATCTAGCATTCTTCTTCCCACATAAATACATTATACCTGACGATGTATGATCTTCTAAATGTTTCTGTTTTTAGAAAAGACCACCAGGGGAACTGTCCATAGTAAACAGATGCAAAGTTGAGAATAGTCATTGATTTACCTCACCCAAGGGCAGGAGCATAACATTCTCACATAACAAAAGCAGAGGAAAGTAACAATAGACTATAAAACATCAACAGTAAGGTTTCTGTTCTTCTGTGGGCAGTTTAGTGATGTGGAATCAGTTATTACTCATCTGTCTTGTAGGACGTAATGTGTGGTGATGTGATCTTGGGGTGTGGTCATTTTGTTTTCATCATATTTCCCATGTACCTGGTCATACTAAAGGGGACAGATCTGACCTGTGTGAAGAAAGATGAAAAAGTGGATGATCTGATATGAAACAGCCAAATGGGACTTGCAGGACTTACCAACTCTCTCCCTTTAGAAGGCTCTCGAGGCTTCCGCTTCTTTGTTGCAGAATTCAATCACCTTGCTCATAGTTTCTTCACTCATTCCACTTACTGTTGTCCTCTGGAACCCCAGTTCTGGACACTCTAGCTGTTCTGTTTCTTCTCTGCTTTTACTGTGGCATTTCTTTCCATCTATTCCTTTTGCTCTTGCTCGTCCTCTCTGGCCATTCATCCCATGGATTCTGTGGCTCACTCATCTCCCTGCCTCTTTCATCCTGCAGCTAGTCAACTTGACATTTAGCTGTGCTTATTTAATTTAACCCCTGGAGTTTTAGCTTTATTTAATTGTCAGTTATTTTTTTTATTTTGCGATTCTCAAGCACGTTTACCCCCACTTTTGTCTGCTATCATTCCCATATGTAGTACGGTGCCTCAAACATCCAGATGTGTTACACATGCTGATTCTGGAGTTTACTGGCACCTGCTTCAACTGTGTGGTCCCATGCTGACTCTTTACCATCTCTGCATGTTGATGTTGACTTCCTGAAATTTCTTGAGAGGTTTTTTTTTTTTTTACCTTCTCTGGGGGCAGTTTTCCTTCCCTGTATGGTGTTTATTAGCATCAGGGAGCTGCATTCATGACATGCCCCCTTTTCATCACTGGTCACCCTACATTTTCAGTCCAGGTACTCACACTGGGGTTGTTACCATGACAACAGTGAACACCAGATGCATGTGGTAGGCATCCTTGCTTAGAGGTTCTTGGTGTGGTCCCCCAAATATAGTGATTGCTTATCTCAATCAATGCTTCCTCTGTGTCTAAATTTAGAGCGTTTTGGAGGCAGTAGAGCTTTTCCTTGCAGCTTCCCAGCTCCCGTGTGAGGATGTGGTTTCTCCGTTGAGCGATCTGCTCCCTGCTGTCTTCCAGAAATTACTTTTACTCTCCTTGTTTTGTTCTCAAATCATTTAGCCTTCTAGTCATTTCCAGGGTTCTGTGTAAGGGAGAAGAGTAAGTCGTGTGTTCAGACAGCCATGATTACCTTCCCCCAGGCCAGATTTCTGATTAGAAAGGATCCTACAGCTTCTAGGATGTAACATGGAATACAGGGTCCTCAGATTTACAGTCCCAATAAACAATGAATAATTGTGTTAGCATAAAGCCGAGTTATGTTTATGCTAAGTAAATCTCTCTAAAATTTACATTCAACCCCCAAAAGCTGCTGTTTATCTGAAATTCAAATGCCATTGCAAATCCTGAATTCCTATTTGCTGTGAATCCGGCAAGCATGACCAGATGTGGAACAGATGCTGCCAACACTGTAGGCCCTTGTGCAGGGGTTGGGAAGAGAGGAGGAGAGAGGGACCTAAGTTTTCAGGCCTTCAAATAATCCTGGTCGGAAGCCCTATTGATATAATCCTCCTGGGACCATGATCATGTGAAATGGTAGTTCAACCAAGGCTGAGTTGCCTGCTCTTGATGAGTCTTTCTTAATGCTAACTTCAAAATGAACTGCACAGATTGCTCAATATCATTGGATTGTGAGTTTGTTTCTTATGATCAATATACTAACAATTTACCATGAATAACAACACTTGTAATGCCATAGAGTCTACTGAGTTGGTGCTTAGCTCAGAATAGGAAATATTTCTTCTGTGGCATTATTAAAATACATTCTTTAATTACATGTATAACATTTGTATTTAGTGTCATTAACTTCAAAGCTGTTGAATGTTGAGTATGACAACTAGCAAGATAGTTATTTGCTTATAGCTTCCTCGTGTCACACTGAGTGAGAACCAATGTGTTAAAATGGAAAACTCACATAAGGGATTTTTATATGGCCCTGATTGTGAGTGACCAATGAAATAGTGGTAGCAGTTAATTGTTGGTGACATCTTTGTCAAAGGATTAGAAAAACTATAAACAAAGCTTTTACTCTGCTTTACTGAGGGGCCAATCAACATATCCTTTGCCTGAATATTTGAAAAGAATGTTAGTACAAGTTGGAATTCCTCTTATTCTTCTTTTGTAAAACCCATGGCCACTAACAATTATCTTTTTCTTTGCTAGTGTAGCATGGCAGGGATTGTTTGGCCTTACCAATCTGGTCCTGTTGTCCATGGAATCAGCTCGGGTTTGGACTCCTGGTGCTCCTTATCTGTCCAGGCACACATTGGCCATGATGCCCGTGCCAGGTGCAACGAAGCAGATGTTTCAAACCTTGCTGTGTGATAGGAATCTATTTAGGGGTGCGCTGTAATTTGATACGTGTATATAATATTTCTTGATCAAATTGGGCCAAGTAACATTTTTATCTTATCATTTATCATTGGCTTGGAAGCCTTTAGACTTTCTTCTTTTAGTTCTTGATGAAGTGGAGACTAAATTGTGAGTGACTGTCACCCTTCTGAACAGCAAAACACTAGTGCTCGTTCCTCCTGCTTGAGTTTGGGTTCCTCTTGTCGGAGCTCCTTTGATGTACCCAACTCTTCACTGTGACCTACGTTCTATTCTCCACTTCTGTGACATCGACTTACTTAGCTTCCGTGTGTGAATGAGATTGAGTGGGATTTTGCTTTCAGTGCCTGGTTGTCACTTCACATGTGATCTTCCAATTCCATCCAGTTTCATTGTGACTTGCCATGGCTATACCATTCACTTATTAATATATGTATATATTAATATATAGATATATACATGCATGGCTATGATATATATATATATATAGTCATGGACCATATTCTTTTTTTAATGGCTGTTTATATATAAACTACACTCATTTTGCAGCTTTCCCTATTTTTAGGTTTGATTTACTTCTGTGATATATAAAAATGTGTGATTCCACGGCTTAGCTAACATGAACTGGAAAGAAAAGGAAAATTCAGAAGTCAATTTGTGATGGCCCAGTTTTCAGTTCCTTCTGTTGAAGCGGCTTGCCCTTACCTGTTCCCAGACCTTTCTCAGCATGTTTCCCTTGGTTTCAGCACATAGCATGGAGACTGGATGGTATTTCCCACCTTCTTTTGCAGGGACAGCTGGCCATGATCCACTATGCAGGATGGTTTCTGTGCTGGGGATCCTTTGACACTTCCTGGCAGTAGTCTTAGAGGTCACTCCTTTAAACATGATTAGAAGCCAAGCCTGTGTTCGCTAGATGTTTTATGAGGATAAATCTAGAGTTTTGCATTGCTGAGGTAGGAGACAAGAAATAGAAAAGGGGATGAGAGAGAAACGTGTAGATGGAATGGTGAAAAAGAAGGAGGAGGTGCTTGGTACTGAAAAGAGAGAGCAATTATGGTAGAGAAAAGAAACAGGGCAAAGAGACAGTCGATACAGTCTGAGAACCAGAGGAGACAGAGACACAGA
>JABTXL010006268.1:5006601-5044662 GCA_025134845.1 Neodon shergylaensis | reverse complement strand
GAGACAGAGACACAGAGACAGTCGATACAGTCTGAGAACCAGAGGAGGACAGTTGTCAGTGAAGGATATTAACAAGTCATCTCTCTAAAGTTCAGGTTATGAATTGAAATTAGCATGATAGTTTCATACAGTTTTTAACATAGTAGAGTTATGGGGGGGTGGATAAGCAGCCTTTTAGTGTAGATCGAAGTTGTCCTGTGCTCTTTAGGAGAAGTGTTGATCCAACGACTTTGATGAAGTTGACCGGAAGGGATAGAGGGAAGCAACTTCATTCAGTTTCTGAGAATAAATGATCAGTCGTGCCAATTTGTGTCATGTGACCTTTCCTTGGAGTGATGAGTGATTTTCCTGGGGAATACAAAAGTATCATCATCCCAGATAGGACACCAGTAACAGCTCAAAGAGACACTTTTACCTGTTTATTAATGATTAACAAGCAAACTTCTTCCAGGGACCAGTATCTTACCCCAGATGGATATTACCCTACAGGGATCACCACTCTCAAAGTCTTGATTTCTAGTTTTCCATTTCCTCAGTCAAAATTTATTTGCTTTGGGTTCCATTCCTCTAAAATTCTGATTGCCCTTCTAAGACACCATGATTGTGTTGGCAGAGCAGGAGGGTTTTCCCATTGCCACATTGGAAGACACGGGTCTTCTGTGCTTTCTCGAGTAGGATATACCTGTAACTTGAATGAATGGAACTTCAGATCCTCAGCTCCTCCTGATATAATCATTTTCCTATTTCTTGGTGACTGTATTGATGTATATTAAGAGAAGGAGGCAGATAAGGAGGGAGGGAGGGAGAAAGGGACTGAGGGGGAGAAAGGGGGTGAGGGAGGGAAAGAAAGTGAGGAAGGGAGGAAAGAAGGGATAGAGGGAGAGAAAGGGGGTGAATGAGGGAGGGAAGAGGGAGGTGGGGAGGAAAAGATGGAGATAAGGGGGGAAGGAGTCTGCATTGACAAAGATAATTGCTGATCAATGAAATATCAAGGGGAATGGAAACTCCTGTGTTTTATTTAGAGAATCAGTCATTTAATTTCAGTGAAATTAACATGGTTTTGAAAATCACTTTCTGCGGTTCACTTCAACACAGGCGTCGTGTGACAGATTTGCTGTCTTCTGAGAGGATGAGATAGATATTCGGGCACATTAGAAACCGTTCTTCCTATGGGAGGTCTCCTGTGTGTGGATGAGGGCAAGGCATAGTCAACAGGCTTGGTCTCTGGACGCTCGGCTGAGGCATTCCGATGAGTCCCTGGTCTAGGTATAGGCCTGTGCTCTTGTAGGAAGCTACAGTTATTATAAAAACCATGGCTCTGAACAAATAGAAAGATCTCATGAAGCAAAACAGAAACAAAATTTAAACAAAAAGTAAAAGTAGGGAGAGGAAGAAAGAGAGATGTGAACTGCAAATGGAGGAACAGATACTCCCAGTGGTGAGAAAACACCTTCAGTAGCTTAGGCAGTCTCTAGAATTTGTAGTGGTCAGTCCCAAAGAGCAGGACTAGCCAAGTTTGACAGTCTTCTTCTCTTAGTGGGGTCCCCATCACCAAACAGCTCAGCCCGGCTGATTATCAGCTAAGAGTAAGTGGGCGACAGGCACTCATTCTTTGTGATGATTCTAGGCAAAAACTGAGCACCAAGTAGGGCCCCATGAAGGTTCCGAAATTGTGAGCAGAGTTTGCACAGAAGCGACGGCGAGGCTGCTGCAGTGTTTCATGTCGCTTCATCTGGATCTCAGTTACCAGGGGAGTGCTCGTCACTAAAAGTAGCATACTGAATTTCTGCACGGTGGATCTAAATTTCACTGGCATAATTCATCCCCACCCGGGCCTGTGTTGAGGATGGAAAATGAGGAAGGAGTGGAACAGCGAAGACCACAGCCTAAGGTCTAATTTACAGGCCACTCTGAGAGTCAATCTGTTCCAGGAGAAGTGTGTGAATTATGAGCCTGCTGCTTTCAGAAGTCCGTATCCACTGCCTCTGCAGGCTCCAGGGCCACGGCAGCGCACATCTTCCAAAATGGGAGGCAGCGAGAGCAGATTTGTGATGTACAGTTTTTCTGATTAATTGAAGAATACACATGGCTCATTCCTACTCCCCAAAGCAGGGTCGCCACCAAAAAACGCGTCTAATTGGCTAAATAAATAACTCCACGTTTTCCTGCCTGGAGCTTTTCCTTTATTGAATTATTAATGCTGTGTCCCCTCTAGATCAGCCGCAGCTAATGACTGCTTTGCCTCCGGTGGTTAATATTCTCCAATCAGCTGTAAATTGTCCTGATGACTTACTTTGCAAACTTGTAGCTTATATTATTGGCTCAGCTTTCAAAGTGGCTGGGGATTCAAGAGCATCATAAAAATTAAGCTATTTTCAGCGTTGTAATTTTTCTGTGCTGAGCATAAAGTATCTAGGGTTTTTCTAATAGTCTATACCAATAGTTCTTACCCAAGGCTTAATTTTTTTCTCAAGAGATATGTTGAAGTAAAAGTCCAAAGACAGTTTTAATTGTCACAGCTTGTGAATGGATGTGGTAAGAGTCTCCAGGGAGTAATTGCACAGCCACACCTACCTAGAGGATAGTGTACAGGACAGTCCTATGGGACAGAGAATTTGGTAGGGTTGGGGTGGGGAGACAAAGTTGTGGAAGGACATTTAGATCTAGAAGGTGTTGAGGGGTGGTGAGTCAGATCAAAATACACTGTACGAAGATCCCAAAGAGCCAATAAAAACTCAAGGAGGAGAAGTATTTGGTTCTACACATTAGCAAAGCCAGGGCCAAGATCCTTGATTTAAGTTGATTCCAAAGGCAGAAGAGCAGAAGATGAACATATGATCATTGCTTGGTTCAAGCAGTATTTTATAATTTTTTAACTTTCTTTCCATTTGTTCTTTGTGTCTTCCATATCATGCATCTCCATTCCATTCTTTACTCGTCCCTTTGTGTCTAGCCTCCCCCCCCAAAAAAAATAAAATAAAACAAGATTTAATAGAAAAAAAAGAAGAGAAGAAAATTTAAAAGGAAAAATCAGTCTCTTCATGGAAGCTGTAGAGTGACCCTGTGAGTCCTACAGTAAACCCTTTTATCAATTTATCTTTGCTTGCAAGTGTTCATTGTAGAGTCGTTGGCCTGGCTCGTGGCCAGTTATACCCGATGCTGGACCCTCACTGGAACTCTTCTTGGTTATCCTGTTGTTGCCCTGTGTTGTGGAGATCCTTTGGCTTTGAGTTCCTGCATGTGCTCCAGCAGGTCCCAGATGGGGTGGATGTTGGGGTGGGCCTGGGAAGATAAGGGTTGGGCAGTCCTCCAGTTCTCCCTTGTCCTCCCCACCAGAGTGAGCTTCCCTGCAGTGCCCTTGCTAGTTAAGCCCTTACTGTGATGAGCAAGGAGCAGGGCCAGTTCTCCCACCAGGCAGCGCTTAGTGGATAACCATTATGCAGGGTGCGGTATTCTTTTCTTCTTTCCTCTGTTCTCAGCATCTCATGATGGAAACATTAGTTAAGGGCCAGCAGCATCAGGGTGTTCCCCAACCAGAGGTGCCTTACAAGGCAAATTTACTATGTTCATGTCTTATACTGGGGAATGAAGCAGACAGGTTGTGTATCCCTTATCTGAAATACTCAGGAACAGAAGTGCATCTGATCGACTTTGGAATATTAACATAAAAATGGTGAAATATCTTGGGGGTGGCACCAAGGCTGAAATATGATATTCACGTGTGTCTCACATACACTTCCTACAGCTTGAAGGTTATTTGATACAGTACTTTTGATGCACCAGTGTTTTGAATATGACCTGTCACACAGAATTGGGTGTAGAGTTTTTTTACTTGTGGTATTATGTATATACCCAAACAGTTTTGCAGCAATAATGTACAATTTACACCTGAAGAGGAGTTTTACACCTTATCACAAAGGCACATGCATCATTTTTCATCTGATCAGTAATTTTATAGTCATAAAAACCTCCTAAAGTATTCACTGCAATGAAGGGTTTGAGATTCGGAAATGGCAAGCTGTGTGTCTGTCCTTCTGTTCAGTATTGTGCTGTCTTCCACTACTGACTAGGGAACTCTGCTGCTGCTGATGGACAATTTATTATGCTCCCTGAAAGCTGTGGTGAAGAATGGTGAAATATATCAACTGAAGTCATGATCACATTAAAAACTAATAAGGGATGTTACACAGGAAAGGTTTAGACTAAGTTGGCTGGATGGGCAGAGGCTGTGGGTTAACTGAGCACTCTGTGACAGAACTAATCCTGTGTAACCCACTGCCCAGGAGCGTCTTTTCTGACATCCTTTCAGAGCTCAGCAAGGAAGGTTCCCACAAGCTGTGATCCACAAACATAGTTTTTTTTTTTTTTTAATGGTAACCATTTTGGCTTGCGTGAGATCATTCAAGGCAGTTTGATTTTCATTTCTTCATGACTAGGTATACTGGACACTTTAAAGTTGGTTGCCTAGCTTGCTTCTTCTGAGAACTATCTATTCAATAGCCCATTGAACAATAACTATTGTTCCCCTGGTGCTAGTGTTTTCACTTCTCTCTACCTTCTGGATTTCTGTCGGAAGTGTCGCTGGTCATGGAGTTCTCCTATCCTGTAGGGTGTCTACTTGCTCAGCTGATAGCGTCTCCTGCTGTGAAGAAATGCTTACATTTCATGGCCTCTCTGCTGATCTCTGGGGATGAATGCTGGGCCCTCGGGGCTCTGTTCAGAAAGACTTTACCTTCTGCAGTGACTCAAGTGACATCCCCTCTGTTTCACTAGAGGTTTAGTATTTCCCATGTTATGTTAAAGCTGCTGTTCCACCTCAAGTGTGAACAATATTAATCTAATTGCGTCCTTCTGAAGGAGGATAGTCAATTTGGCCAGCAACATTTGTTGAGCTCGCTATCTTTCCCCAGGGCATGTTTTCGGGACTTTGGGTTAAAAATTAGGGGACCATAGCTTTGTTGTGCTATTTACCGTTCTTTTAATATGGTCCATTGGTCTAGTTAAACCTTTTTGTGTCACTACCAGGATGTCTTTGTCACTCCAGCTCTGTAGGATAATTCGGGGTCAGGCATAGTGGTTCATCCTCCATCCGTGTTCACACTCTTTACCGCTGCTCAATCTATTTGTGATTCCAAGTGAATTCTTGTTTTTTTTTTTTTTATATATTTGTGAAATATGACATTGGAGTTTTGGTGGGTATTCAATTTTGCATTGAATTTGTAAGTTTACGTCCTTCAGATAACTATATCAAATCACTCTCCTATCCTGTTATTTACTGTGCAAAGTATGCATGAGGTAATAAATTTGTATCTATGCATGAAGTATGACTTTAAAAAATTCAAAAGGAAAGACACAAAGCAAGTGACAACAGGAAAAGCTGGCTGGCCTCATGATTAGAAGCATGCCTTGCCATCTATCTTCCACCTATAACATTAGCAAAGGCAAAAAGTTAGAGGAAAAAAAACCTCAGTGAAAATGGTCAGCGCATACAAGGATTGATGAGTAGGTCCCAGCCACTGGTGGACATTAACGGAGCCTCAGTGCTGGTTCTCGGGATTTACTCCCCATCAATACCCACCTAATTATGCAATAGCTCATATCTGTGGGCTTTAAAGTTTTACTAGTAGATAGCATGATGAAGGCCCAAGGTAGGTTTCTGGTTACATTAAGTAAGACATAGGACATGGCCTTTACAGAGAATGCAAGATTCGGGGTCAGGCATAGTGGTTCATCCTCCATCCGTGTTCACACTCTTTACCGCTGCTCCACCTATTTGTGATTCCAAGTGAATTCTTGTTTTTTTTTTTTTATATATTTGTGAAATATGACATTGGAGTTTTGGCAGGAGACAGTGGTTTGGGGGTTGATCTTCATTGATCTTTAATGACCCCCTTCAGGGCGTGAGTGGCCCTTTCTCCCTTGGTGATAGAAGTGCTTTTTAGATGATTATTAAAACCCCATGAACTCTGAGTTAATGAAGATGGCTTCCACTGTACCTTGTCCATGGTTGGGTTTGTACTCCATTCCTGAGTCCTTAGTATGTTTATAGAGTTCCTTAGAACTTTTCTGGTCAAATTCAGATTTCTAAAAAACCTGGGTAGTAAATATGTTTTCTCAGATGTTCTACTAACTATTGATCTTTTTCAAACCAGATCCCTGCCACCTGGTGGGAAGGTCTTCGCCTTTCTTTGCCTCATCTGCCACAGCTGGCATCCTTGGAGATGCGTGGCTCTGGTGGAACTCTGCCAGCCCAGCAGAGGTTTTTGCTTAGCCTTGACTTTAGACTCTGCTGATGCTGCAAGTCCTATGTGATCTTGGCCTCGCTAGGTGTCAGTGGAGAACCTCCAGGTGATGCTTTGGGTCATCACCACTCACTGGATAGTCTGATCTTTGTGAACAAGTCCAAGGGAATTGGCTTGTCACCTTCCAAGGCTTGTTGAACCAGGGCCTCTATTGCTCATTTGTGTTCCCTCTTGGATTTTTTTTTCCCTCTTGAGGAAAGAAGCCTGTGATGTGTCCCTCGCTTGAAATCTGGTTTGTCACTGAGATGTTGTATTTTAATAGCTGATTACAAACTCTGTTCTTCCAGCATCTAGACCCTGCCCTGCTGATCCAGTCCCTTCCTGACTTATGAATTTACAGCAGTTCTTAGTAGGGGATGATGATCCCTTGGTGCCCTGTGTTGATGCTCATCTGCCCCAGGAATGTCTATACCAATCTAGGGAGGTCGTGCCAACCGTGCCTGGGCCTGTCTACCTCAGTGTATGTTACTCTCATCTGTGGATCTTCTCTTCACTCCCCTCTGTCTTTCTTCTGCATCTTCCTTTTCTCCTTCCCCATTCTACTTCTAAGCTAAGACACTGACTTTGTATTTCTCGCTGGACATGGGATGTCTGTCCCATCTCCTGTCATATGACATGGAAACACACTCAGTCTTACTGTTCTTTACTGGGCCTATTAATTTGTTAGTATTCTCCATTTTTTTCTCACAAATTTCCACACATAGCCAATAGGTTGCATTAATTAAAGTCATATAGTTCACCAGTAATACGATTTATTTGCAGTTAGTGTTTTTCTTTTGTAATGTTATAATAAATCATCCACATGAATAGCTGCTATAATAGTTCTTTTTCTTGTTGAATTTTGCCATTCTTGCTATTATAGAAATAGAAAAGACAGGGAAAAAAGAGAACAATTTAGCAAATAGAGCAGCTACCATTGGAGAATCATGAGATGAATAGTGCCATGTAACATGAACATAATGTAGACATTAAAAATCCTACGTGAGAAGGAGTCACACTGTATGCATGGGGTGTGTCCTATGTAAATCTTATCTGATACATTCAAATGAAGAAAAATGTGCTTTATGTATGCCATGTATACATGTATTTCTACAACTGACTATGGTTGGGGAACAAATAAGGAAATTATAATAGTGACAGAACTGGCCTTTATTGGGCAGACTATAATTTTATTCCTTTATAAAATGTATGCATACCTCTTACATTTAAAGGAAGACAGAGCTAGGATGACATTAACAATGCCTGGATTTGAATGGGAAGTACTGATATGCGGCTTTTCTTCTGGTCATCTCCAGTCCCCCTCTCCCACTTGGGTCTGCTCTGTTCTTTATTCTCATTGGCTGTTGCCCCAGGTGAGCCGAGAATTTGTTGGCATTGCTAGAACATAGGGAGATGATAACGACTCCACAGAGGTCACTGGGTCCTGTGAACTAGAACAGAAGCTTTTCATCGCATTCCTTATGCTCAGCACAGAATTAATTTCTAGAATCACACACCACCAGGGGCCCCACAGAATAACAAAAACTAAACCAAACGTATTCCAGAACACGAGGTGATATCCTTCTTGTGTCCCCAGAAGCCAAGCAAGAGCAGGCAGGAGACAAGAGCAAAACAAAGCAGGCATGGCTAGTCTTCCCGGAAGTGTTCATAGGATGGACATCTTTGGGGAAACAATGCTGGTGTTTCGGAAAAAGGAACAGAGAATTAGCTTCAGTAAGTTATGTGTCGGTCTTCCACCCTAAGCATTGTCCAGTCACTCAAGGGTGCTGGAGCTGTTTCTCTACTTTTTCTGCATTCCTCCTTCAAACAAAATTGAAAGTAAAAACATGCCATGGAGCATTTAATTCTGAGCAATGAGTTTGCTCGTAGCTGTGTCTTTCCACATGGCGTGTAACGAGTCTTGTTAGAGGGGATCCACACCGACTCATCGCTGAGAAGCCTCTCAGCACCAACAGTTATTTACCATGAAACCACCGACTTATGAAGCCTAATGATGCATGGTTGAGATATTTCAAAAAGTCTCATAGTCTTTCTAATCAGCCCAATGGCCAAGGCTTTGACAGATACGTTTTGAATTTTCCAGCGGGCTGTCTAGAATGGTCAGTACCTCTGTTTTCACTCCCGTTGGCACAGAAACCTTGTAGTCTTTCTAGTAACTCTCAGGATGCAGGGGCCGTGTTACTCCTCTCCTATCTGGTCTAGTCCCTGGCATGGGCCTGGAGAATCGGAGTGAGTGTGCCAGGCAGAGGCAAGTGTATTCTCTCCAGGGACCCCTCGCTAACGTGTTTCTGGATGATCCATTGGCCATCATCAGTATGATGGAGCAATCAGCATGTCCTCTAGCATCTTCGAGGCCTTCCTTTCAGCCTTCTGTGGACAGAGGCACCTGGGGAAGTGCCCTTCTGGTTTGTAAACCTCAACAGCACCTCATCCCTGCTATGTCCTACCAGAAACCAGAATCAGTCTCTCACTGAGCACTTTGCCTCTTCCACTTTTCATTGTCTTTCCCCTTAGCCAACTACCCTCACTAGAGGTTTTTCATCATAATATTTATTATTAATATTTTGAATTGAAAACATTAGGATTGTTTTTGCTGTCTGCTGACCAAGAATGATAAAGGACTCATATCCACATCAGTCCTACTGGGTCAGGTCACAGTGTGAAAGTAACGCTCAACTCTCTGTTGCTTCAGACCACAGATGCTTCCAGTTATGGCTGCTTTGGGGGTTACTTGATCTGCTGGGTAAGACTGGCTGAGCGAGTGAACGCTGCCATCTGATAGATTTTTGTGCTGCCATCAAAACCAGACATTTGAATACTATTCAAAGATTTGGATAAAACTATTGTACTTGGAATTTTGCGTAATGGAGATGTCTACATTATAAAAACATTCATCTGAAGCCGTGACCCGGTGTCACCTAGGCTCACATGCCACCACAGAGATGACTCACTCCTATTTTCTTTTATTTATTTAGTTTTTTGTATAATCCAGAAAGTTCTTATAATAAGTAAGTATCCAGAAAAGACCATAATTTATTTAAAGGAGAGTTTTACAAAAACCACACGGTGGAGATTGTTTCGTACCCATGCCTAAACATACCAGTTGTCCTGGAAAGACCTAGACTGCAGGAAGTGCTGTCAGGTGCCCCAGGGAGGCCAGTCCGCTGCTGGAGTCTGGTCAGATCCAGACAGTCCACATTGCAATGGTAGCACCTGATGCTAAGCCCCTCAAGTTCCACTCTGCTCAGTTAGCAAGTTACCACTGCTTACTCTGAAGCCACAGACAGTGCTACTCCTCTTCAGGTCCACTCTGGATGCTGATGTCCTCATTGTCTGCACCTCCCTCCCAACCATTGTAGGCCCAACACGGGTGAGGCAAGGGGAAACTTGCTGTGTACGTCTGGGCTGAGACAGACATCGCTTTGTCTTCCCATTGCCTGCAGAAGCTTCTTATAGCTCCCTGATCCCCTTGGCGCTCTTCCTCCCTGGTTGCTCAGCTGGCTGACTGAGGTGTTCCAAGGATGACTTAGCGTGAACTTGTCAAACGCCTTTGAAGTTTTAGTGCCCCAAATGGTGTTATCACTAATAGAGCTGTGGAACTTTCATCTGCAGTGTTTCCCTATTTGTAGTGTTTAGTAATTCCTTTCTCAGGCCCAATGCCAGGGCAGGCTGAGGCCTGCCTAGACCGTCTGCCCACCTGGGCTCCTGCCTCCAGGCTGAGGATTGCTGCTGCCTGCCCCAGCTTGACTCATTCTGAGTGGCTCCAGGCACGTATTTTCTAAATCCTGCTGAGGGAGAAGCCACCCAGGCTCCCAGTCGTCGAGTCTAGGCCGGGAAACTCTTCTTGCCAATAGATTCGCGTGGCCAGCTGTAGAGTATCTTCCTGAAGCATGGTCACTGTGGCATCCTCCTGTGGGTGCCTTGGAGGTAGCATTGCTCAGGCAATAACCTGGGGATAAAGAGATGCCCCCCTGGACCCAGACAATTTTGTACAACTTACATTCCCATTCTTGGCATCTGTATCCTTTTGTGTCTCAAGTAAGAACAGCCCCCATTTTGTCTCTGGGAAAGACATGGTTTGGTCAATGAGGGTTGCCTTTGCCTCTCATCTTAAGTACTTAGCAAGGGGAGAAACAGTCACCTCAGGTTGGCATCCACATCTGCCCACTCCTGTGATGAACCTACAACACACTAATCTCAAAAATGCAATCTTTCTCTCAGCCACGGTTCTTAGAACCTCTTTTGCGTGTGAATGCTTAGTAGGAGGAATGAGAAAATTTAGCTAAATATGTGTGAGAAACTAAATTTAGAGCATTAGCTGTGAGTATTAAGACAGACATTGAAATTAATCTCTGTGTGACTAACTAGCAGTCTGTATTCACTTATCACTCCCTACTAGTTGTGTTCCTTGTCTTTCCCAAGTGGGAAATGCCAGAACCCAGTTTTGAACTCTGCTCTTTCTCTGTGGGTCAGGCAGATGCCCAGTTCTCCCTCAGAGGTTCCCCATGTTCCCTCCAATCCTCTTCAATCAACCACACTTTCACTGTGACAATTGCCTCCTTGGGCATGCTGGCCTTCTTTAATCCTGCTGGCTTATCCCTGCTTCCCAGTAAAGGCCCACTTTTGTGCTTTCATGGTCCCTGGGCCGGACACCCAGGTCTGTGTAACCTCAGCACCTGACTTTCCCCTGTAGAAAATGTAAGCAGTGGACGTCCCATGTTTGCATGGCCCTTTGATGCCATCAAGAAAAATTGTATCAGGTGAGTTAAAGAGATGGCGACTTTGGAACCATGGCAACCAGGGGAGACCAACATCAGCTGCACAGAAACAAAACACAGGGACGGACTCTCACAGGTACTGACCGTTGCTGACAGAAAGTGGGAGGGTGTCTGCGGTGCTGTTCTTGTTATTAGACATCTGAGTTTGCTACTAGGGCTTCATCAAAGGCCGGCTCCTGCCATACCATCAAGGTTGAGGGGTGGGCTGTGATAACTTTGGTTGATAGTGACCCTCCATAGCGGTGGCTCCTGGGTCCATGAGGAAAAGAGACATAGGCTGTATACCTGGCAAGAGGCTAGGCAAGGTTCTTGTCCCCAGTGGGCAAGAGGAAGGATTTGCAGTATCAAGCTTTCTCAAGTAAGAGAAGGAACGTCAGGGACTTGAGGTCAAGAGGATCTTCTGTTGAGTTCATTAAAGCTGAGAGGAACAGAGGGGCCATCTTGGTCAGTGGCAGCATGATTCTCCCCTTCTCTCTCCCTATCCTTCCCTCCGTCCTTCCTCCCAGCCTCCCTCTCTCCCTCCTCCCGCATCTCCTGCTAGTGTCTTTGTGTTCAGTCACCTGTAGTTTCTCACTGAAGTTCTAGGTGCTCATCTCCTCTCCCTTCAGGGTTGGGCTTACTTTTTTCCTAGTTCTAGAGACTTTTCCATGTCACCTTGCCACCCCAGGGGTTGGTGCATCCTTTTGTCGCAGAATGTAACATGGTATGCAGTTATGCCACGCCTCCCTGACAGTCAGCCTGCTAACTGTAACTGAATAGATTCACCATCTTGATACATGGAGTCACACGCACACTTTTTTAAAAAGTGAGTACATTTCTGCAATTTCAAGTTAAGCATGGCAATTATTTTGGAAAATTTGCTAAATTTCACCTCTTGGTAGTATTATTCTATCTTCCATAAAGTTCTGATTCACACATGAAAACTCAAAACATTCTTAACGTGGACTCTTGGATAAGCAGAGAGTCATGGGTAGTCTGGTATTTGGCTCTCATCAGGAGTATTTGTCCTCTTTCTTCCATCTCCTGAATCAGTGAGCCCAGGATGGCCCCCTGACTCTAAGATTTGATATTTCCTTAGTGATTTGGCTGAGAGCCAGAACCCATCCTACAGCATCGTAGGTCATTCTGGATAGAAGGAGCTGAGTGCTAACACTAACACCTTGCTGAAGACTGTCGGGCATCTCCTAGAAACATGAGCACTGTGGGTGCTCTGCATCCCCGGTAGACCACCATTCACTTGACCACTATCACCAAGAGCTGAAGGCTGGCAGGTGGGACATGGCACCTGTTTTAAAGGCAACTCTGCTCCTCCAGACTAAGAATAGATCAGCAAACAGCAAGTGCCCACCTGTGTGCCTGCTGGCACTGTCTGCTGTGTTCTGGCTTCCACTCACTGTAGGCTGCGATGGTGAACATGTCTCTGTGCCAGGGCTGAGGCTGCAGCTGGCCAATTGGCACCAGAGCATCCCTCTGCTGGGGCTTTGGAACTTTAGATGGAGTGCCGAATCCTACTTGTGCTGTAATTCACTAGGAATTAAATTCGAAACAAAGCGTGTAGTGTTTAAAAATACATTGAACATGAATACATTGAGTGTGGTGCTAAAAATGTGTAAAGTTGTTAGAACTATTTTAAAATGATGGAAAAGAAAGGGGTATGGGAGAAGGGTAAATAATTCAGAGTGGAAAAGTGCATGTCAAGTCCGTCTCTGGAGACAGGAGTATTAATGGTGCCTGTTTTGGTATTTTGTTTGCAGTTTTTCAAAGCAGATTAGATGTGTGCCCCTTTAAAAGACTAGAGCCAGACACTGTTTGGCTTTTCACAGAGCTGCTGCTTCTCCAGATCACTTAAGGTCAGCAGCAGACTGTTTCTGAACTGCATTTGAAGGTTTTTATTATACAGGCCAAGCACACTGCTTTCTAATCAGGGGCAGTCTTGTTTCCTCCTGGATTTTTGGTCATGTCTAATGATGTTTTTGTTGTCATAATTCAGGGAGGGGAAGCATTCTCCTGGTAGTCAACAGTCATAGCCACAAGTGCTGCTTAGTACCTACAATAGGCAGGAGAGACCCCTGGGCGGGTTATCTGGTGTCACATAATGGAGGCTGCATGAGATTGAGAAACCTGGCTGGAATGTCCGTAATTTTAACCTCTGCTATGGGTTTGCCTTGATGTATAGATGATAAACCTGTTTGCAACATGTACAGCATTCTCCTTATTGCCACAGAAGGCACACAGCATAGCACCAGCAGGCCCAGTGCTCCCCCTCCCCCAGGCCCAGATGAGAACACATTGCATCTCGCCTGGGCCCTTCCATCTGTAGGCTGGGCAGAGCTTAGCTCTGTCAGCATCTCCACCAGCAAGGCTAGCCCACCTCCTTGCGTGCTCCTTGTGGGTTTCCTTGGAAGTAAGAGAGCAGAACTGCATTGGTGGTGGCAGCCTTGGTGGTTTGGGACACCTGCTGAACCCAAAATTTTGCTGCAGAATGAGCGTATCCATGTTTAGCCGAACTGAGAGCTCCTGTTTTGATTTTTCTCTGTTTTTCTGCTTTATGCAGTTCATATTCTGCCTGCTTTATTTTTGTAGCAGCCTCATTATGACAACTGCTGGCCCAGAATAAAGGATACTTTCTTGGTAGGTAGATTGCAACTAAGTTTTCTTAAAAAAGAAACAGTTCGCAGTGAAAATAGTTTGTGTTTCTTAGGATATACCTTCTTACCCTCTTGACATCTTTCAGTGTTGCAGTTATTATCATGGGGTTTAGATTTTTGCAAACTCCAAGCAACTATTTCAGTGTAGCTGATAACAAAATTCCCCTTGCCCTGGCTGTTTCAGGGAACTTTTCTGTGTCTCCTGTATAAGAAACTCCACTCCACTCTTGAAGTCTTTTATTTAATTACGTGCTTCTGAAACTAAGCTTTCTTGTTTAAAATGGAGAGTCTTTGAACAATCTATGGCTATATGTCATTAGGAGTCATTTTTATATATGCCTATTCAACAGAATAATAGTAATAGGTTTTCCCTTTGGGGCTATAACCTGGGTAACCAAAGGTTCTCAGCCAAGTAATGGTGTCAAGAATGGGTTTAATCTTGTGGCGTGGAACTTAAATCCAATTTAAAAATGTGTTTGGCTACCCTATGATGTTGCTGTCACTGCTGCACTAGTGGGCATGTGTTTTTAAGTAGGTGGTTCTTGTAGCTCGCTGTGTTCACAGCGGGACAGAACTGACAATCCCCCTTTCTCCTCTGGTCGCCTGCCCAGTGCCTTCCAGCCCCGTGAGTGCTGAGTGCTGGCCTGCAGACATGAAGTTTTCAGGCCAGCACCAGTCCGCCTTCTCCAGTTTAGTGACTCAGATATGTGGTATCGTTAGCAGTGTTATGTATCTTACTGAGAGGCTTCGTTGGGTAACCAAGAACAGTGACGACAGCCTGTGACCTTTGGGTGTCTGTCATATCCTGTTGGCCAACAACTCCAAAAAAGTTACGCATTCCCGGTACTTGGGTTTTTTGTTAGTCTCTTGTGTCTAGTAGGGGCATTGTTGCCCTATTATAAAGTATGTATTAGGTATCCATATTGATTTTGGCTTTGGTCTTTGGCGTTGTTTATCCCTCCCTATATTAATAAGAAAATTGATAATTAATTCACAGGTGAATCTTCTAAGATTCCTTGAGTGAGTTTTCAGCTGATGTAGATCACCTCTCCCAGAAGAAGCTGAGAGTCTTCCATGGGGGTTTTATGGGATGTCACTCAATACAAATCCAATCATAAAATGAGAATTTCTGCTGGGGAGCCGCTCAGCGCCTGGCATCTCACTGCTAGTGTTCATTGGAACTCAAAGATACTGATGCTCCCTTGTGAGCCCATGTTCACAAAGCAGTGTAGGACTTCTGCTACACAGAAACATCCTTTAAACACGGAGACCAGTTCTTGCTGAAGTCTCTGTATCCAGATCCTACATCCAGCCCCAGAAGGGGTGGGAGCTATCTTCTGCGGCTCACTGAACAGTCTCTGCGTGAGCCTCACGTGTGAATGAGCTGGGCTCCCTGCGTCTGAGTGCCTGGCACTCAGGTATCATTAACAACAGGTTTATTATTACTTACAAAATCACATGTTTACATAATTGGGCGGCTAGAATTTCAAGAAAGGATGTAGTTAGCAAATGCCTATCTTAATCTCAGGGACTTTTTTTCTTCCCATATCTTGAATCCTTGAGATGGCTGCGGGGCTCAGACTTTTGGAAGGTCATTGACTTGAAGATTGAGAACGCACGTGCTATCACCGAGGAGGACCGGGCCATCTGCTCACCTTCATATTCTGTGACTTGTCACCGCTTTGTCCGTCCTCCATAATAGAAACGCTGACTTCCAGACAGCACTTTTTCTCCCCTTCTGTTTCCTTTCAAAGTCTTACCCGGTCACATTTAAAACGCATGACCCTAAAAGAGCTTCCCATTGAAGCTTTGAATTTCCATCTCAAAAAGTTGCTAGGAGAAAGAATTTAAGGTTTCTGATAGGGACAGAATCCCTCTGGATAGTCACAAAACACTGAGGAAAAATGAAATTCTCAGCTGAAGAGATGTTTTATTTTTTAAAAATAATAATTGAGGGGGCTCAAGAGAGCTGTGGAATGCACCGCCTAGAGAAGGTAACTCTCACACCCTTGGCCTTCACCTCCTAGTGTCACCAACAGTTCTGTTTGGTACACTCAATGCTGTTGAAGGCTTATTGAGCCGCAGTGTGGAGGCAGGAGCATGGCATGCTTGTCAGAAAGTTAGCAAAGCATCTCCATGCACATAGCACACAGGTGACCTCTGAACCTAGGTCATGGACCCACTTTTGCGATGATTTCCAGTGTATTCTTAAAGAAGAGAGAGTGCTCCCTTCAGGGCCATTGTGACTGGCTGGCATGTCCCCTTTCTTTTCAAGTATCATAGGAAATTTGGGATCATAGTTTGTATAGAATCTAGAAGCAATAGACTTATAGACCATTTCTTTCCATCAGAGTTCTAAAGTTGGTTTATCTTTGGGTCCATTCACTGGGATTGAGTTAGAGCGTTTGGGGGAAGGGTGTTGCACAAAACTCCAGAAGCCTGCAGTGTCCTGGGGTTTGAGGAAGGAAGCATTCACTGGAAGATGAAAGGGAGTTTGTGGAGCAGCCTGAGCAGGCAGGGTTTTTTTTTTTTTTTTCTGAAGAGCACTGTAATGCTGTCCTCCTTAGGGAAGGGAGGCCCCTGCACTGTCTGTTAAATACCTCTTTGAATGGCAATTTCCAGTGGCTTTGTGAAATGATGTCTGATGGGATCCGGTGCTTCTCCACTTTTCCCCAGACCTGCCTATGGCCTCTCCTGCTCCTTGCCTTGAATTACAGTGTTTATTTTTAAAAGCTTTTGTGGTTTGAGCCTCTGCCTTTGTTATTGCAGCTGACTGACTGACTCAACCCTCCATTTTGTTCATCCTCCAGCCACTTTGTGGTTTGGGACCCAGTTCTGCTGCATGCGGACTGGGCTAAAGGGATAGGAGTCCAAAACTGTGGACACATCTGCTGTTGGTTAGCTCCACAGTCACAGGTGCCCTTCACGGTGCTTGGTCTGCTCAGCGGAAATGTCCTCTCTGCCCTCCTTTTCTGCTCGTCCCTCTTTGTTTCCTTGTGTTTGGATGCTTTTTACTTTTCTCCCAGTGATCATCCCCCTACTCAAATTCTAATTTGTTGGGGACCATTCAAGGGGACCAACAGGCAGCATTTTGAATTCATGGAATAGACTGCGCAGTTGGCAAAGCCATGCCTGGGTGAGCCTTGGAGAGGCAAAGCCTCCGTGTCCTGAGGACTTCATGCTGTTAGTGAGCACAGCTCTGATTGTTGCCTTCATGGTCCCCACATCCCTCATAATCCATGGGTTGTGTGAAAACCCTCAGGACATTTCTAGTCCCTCACTGGCCAGTGTTACTGGTACTTACAGTAGTAATGATTGGCTTTTTCCAGTAATTGCTGTTGGAATTGATTAAGATTCAACCACCACTCTTAGAAAGAATGTTGATGTGTAGAATTGTTAGTAAGTTTAGGTTAAAGTATTTTGATTAATAGCTTTGAGGTAGAAAATCTTAGGGAAGAGTTTAAAGTTTAGAAAGACACACTATTAATAGTTGAAGAAGGCACTCATTGAGGTCAGGGAACAGGAACAATAGCAGCCTGGCTAATGCTGGCTGATACCCCTCTTGCTAGGATGGGTTGGTGATCAAAGGTGATGATTAATTCCTTGTGTCTGTTTCTGCCCTCAGCTTCCTGATATAGAAAGTTGCTGATGAGTGGGTTCGTACCACGGGGATTAAAATAGGACTTACTGGTTGTTTTTCATAAAAAGTTTAGATTTGTGATTATTTTATTTTTTTTAATAAGATTACCTTTTGATATAAAAAACAAAATGGTCAATCCTTTCTTTGTAACCACACAATTCAGGCTGCCAGTAAAAGAACTGGCTGAGAAAACTGCCTTGCTTGCTTACACTCTGTTAATCTATAACAAGTTGCTTGGACATGAATGTAGGTGGGTTCTTGGAGGTAATTTGTTTTTCACCTGTAACACATTAAGTGTTTAATCATGTAAGGGAAAAGGAAAACATGATTTTTTATTTGTATTCATTGTAATCATTCACTTAAAAAAAGAATTTAACAACACTGTAATTTTTATATTGCTTGAAAGATTTAGCTGGAGTATATAAGCTGTAAGGAAAAAAAAATTAAGAACCACCAGAAGGGCTACATCTGGATAGAGGTAAGAAAAGAAATAAATGATGGAAGAGAAATGATAGAAAACCCTAAAGGTGTGTGTGTGTGTGTGGTGTGTGTTTCCTTCTTTCTGCTGGCTCCAGTAAATTAAGTTTTGTTCCCTTTGCCTACCCCGGAGAATTAAGTCTTACTCTATGAGACTGAAAAGTCAATTGAGTGATTAGCCTGCTAACTCCACGGCTCCCCCTCAATTCCTGAGCTGCTGAAGGCTGGTCCTCATGGCGGCACCAATTCTTACCTGGAATCTACTCCCAGATGTTCGTCTGGGAGATTATTGACAGGCTGCTTTCGGAAGAGAGCCTTAACTTCCCAGGGGCGGAGTATCCTGGAGACACATAGTTCTCTCCCTGACCATGCCAAGGAGAGAATAGCTTCTTGTTCCAGCTGCAGAGAGATGTCTATCTTCCTTGGAAGATGGAGATGGTGAGGGAAAATTCTGCAGGGAGCCTAGAAAGACTTGTTTTTGTTGGGATGATGTGGCCATCTAAACACTGAAATTCCAAGCATTTGGAACAAGGAGAAGCCCCTGCTGTCATCAGGAGAGACCTGAGGTGGAAACTTGACTAGGTGAGGGCTTCCTGTGCTTGCCCTCGCATTCTTTTGGTTGCTTGCATTGATGGTCAAGGCTCTGAGACAGTGTTGAATTTTAGAAAGGAAAGTTGTCTGTAGGGTTGTAGCATGAATAATAAAAACCCAGAGACAGATATTGGGGTTCAACCTGAGGATCAGAAAAGCAAAGCAGCCAAGCCACTCGAGAGCTCTTACCTCAAAGAAATCTTCAGACTGAGAGAGAGTGAGTTCCTGTCTCATCCTACCTTATATTCCTCTCTAGTGTTGGGATTAAAGGCGTGCACCACCACCGCCTGGCTTCTATGGCTAAGTAGTGTGGCTGCTGGGATTAAAGGCGTGCACCCACTGCCTGGCCTGTGTGGCTGCTTTCACCGACCTTCAGGAAAGCTTTATTTATTAAAACACAAATAATATGCCACTATGTTACCCTCTTTGTCTAAAGTGAAAAAGAAAGGCTTTAACTAATAAAAGAAAACTATATACAATCAGTACAATAACTATATACAATTTATACAGGCAATAAATGCATTAACATAGGTTTTAGTCAGATCATCAACCATCCCTCTGCTTTTTTAGTCAAAATTTCCTTTTCTATTGCCACCGAATCTGTTTAGCGGTCTTTTAACTGGTGGACATACACATCACGTATTAGAGGTTGATAAAATTTTGGAGCAAGTTTAGATGGAGAAATTCAAATATAATGTATATTTTTAAAAATATTGATATACAGAACTGCTGGGTGGTAGTTTGAAAGCTCCGAGATCCTCTTCAGCCTCCTTTGTAGCAGCATTCTGCAGTTCAGATGTCTGTTGAAATAATCACTGGGAACCCCAGAAAAGGGGCAGTTTGCAGTAATTGCAGCCATGGGAACTGACTGGACCAGGCAAAGTCAGTTCTGGTGCTGCAGATTGGATGGGAATGTAGTAACTGATTCCTGTCCCAAATTTTAGAATTGGATATGCCGGTTATTGATTCGGTAAATTTTTATTTTATTTATGAATACGTTATGGCTAAGTTTTGTTTTTGCAGTCATAATCCTAGTTACTTATTCAATGGAAGAAGAGTGAGCACAGCCTCTTGGAAGCAGTGTTATTGAACTGACACCTTCTGTTGACACATGAATTCTTCCCCTTACTTCCACTCACTCTTGTAGAAACCGACAGTGTAGAAGCGGAAGTAGAGAATGACACTCACTTTTTTTCTGTTTGTTTTGTTTTTAATCACAATAATGGAAGGGGTTGATTTGAAAAGAAGCCAGTTCCACCCAGAAGCAGTGGGGACCGTTCCCAAGATTGTGAAGCAGAGGAGATGGAGGTGAGAGCTGTAACTGGGAAGCAGTAAAGCGAAGATCTGTGCCATTTTACTCTGTGCCGTTTTTTAGTTTCTTTGCTTTTTGTTTTGCTTTGCTCTCCAAGTAGTAAGGATCTCATTGTACCAGAGTGACTCAACTAAATTAAGATAAGCTGTTCCTGGAGTGGAAAACAAAGTAACAGTGCTTGCTGCTCTCTCAGTGTCTCTTTCATGCACCGTGTGTTAGGAACACCCTTTCCTATCAGATGCACAGCAGACGGGAATACATTAAAGGGGTGCCGTATGACCTGTGTTGGTATTTAGAGGTTCAAGTTAATGGCCTGTATCATCAGGAATATATTATCTCCAACATAATGAGACACAATCAACTCTTTTAGATTGTAATCATTGCTTAAATCCAGGGAACAAAGATTGCCCTTTTCTAATGAGAACTAGAAGAGGTGGCTCACATGGCATTGCTGTAATTAAAGCCATAAGAAGCCCTGCGAGCCGAAGCCTGGGCTCTTATTCTGCTGGTGACCTGAGCCACCAGCCCATCCTCCCTGATGCCTATTACTGTCTGGATTTCTGTTTCCGAGGAGCCTCATTTTCACCGCAGGGTGACTTCACAAAGGTCATTGCTCATGGTGGTTAGTGCCCGACAACCAGGCTCCCAGGGCTCTCCCAGCTTGCTGTTAGCAAGGTGAGTTATGGGCTCCTGAGACAGAGTCATAGCTTGCTTTGAGATGTGCAGGCAGCTGTGCCTCCTGAGTTTCTGCTCCCTGACCCCTTGCATCCCGCTGTGCATCGGAGCTGGCTGCCCTTCTGTATGATCCGTCCTCCAGTTTTTTTCAGTCCTGCAGTCTTCCTTCACCCGCCTGCGATGTTCTATGCAGAGCTGGGAAGCAGGTACCGTTTTTTCAGCTGCCACCCATGCTCTTCAGCATGGACCAGTCAGTCTGTTCTTTGTAGTATTTTCTCTGAACTCTCTTCAAATCCTGAACTAATAAATGCTAAGCCACTGTTCCCAAGGAAACCATGGGGTTAGAATGTCCACAGAATTTGTACAAAATTGAACACCAAATAGTCCATTTGTGGGTGTTTTTGTTAGACATTATAAATACACATATGTATAGTGCTTGTGCCAATAATGTTCATGTATGTGGAGGTCGGAAGAATACAAGATGTCTTCTTCTATCATGGTGGTCCCATTATTCCTTTGAGACAGAGTCTCTCACTAAGCCTAAAGTTTTCCCTTTTGTTCAGGGTAGACCAGTTGTCCAACAAAACCCAGCCATCCTGTCTCTGCATTCCCTAGTGTGTGCTGAGGTCACAGTTGTCTGTTCACACCCAGTTTTGTGTCTGGGATCCTCTCTTTCCCAGTGACTTCTTTCTCCAGTCCTACATAGTGGTTTTTTCTTTTAAACCGTATGGACAATTGAATGATATTACTACTTGAATGGCACTTGCCTAGCATTCATTTTCTTGGTAAGGGACATCAAAGACTTTGTACTCAGGAATGCTAGAACACATAGCAGCACTCTTTCTGTGCCACTTAAAACAGATTAATCAGTAACAAAAAATTCTACCATGAGTCTGAGTACCTAGATCAGTTGATAAGATGCTTGCATGCAACATTTTATCTCGAGAGCTAGGAGCTGTGATGATTGCCTGTCATGCTAACTCTATGGAGGAGGGGATGGACAAGTTGCAGGAGCTTGCTAGGGAGCCAGCCTTGCCTATTTGATGAGTTTCTGGCCAATAAGATCCCGCTTTGAGTAGGGTCTGGTAGTGCCTGTCTTTTATAACAGTGTTGATTAGGAAGAGGCAGATGATCTCTGTGAGTTCTAGGCCAGCTAGGGCTACAGCCCTATAGTGAGACACTATCCTCAAACAAACAAACAAACAAGCAAGCAAGCAAAAATGAATGAACAAACAAACAAAACCCCATTCTTAGAAAACAAGGTGACAACATTTGAAGAATGATGCTCAGGGTTAACCTTTAACTTTCACACACATGGAATCTACATATATAAACACAAGGATAAATTTATACGTGCACACACACACACACAGTGCAAGCATAACTGAGCAGATCTTGGGGCCCTGGCTCACTGTATCAGAACAGGGATGAGGCGGCAGAGAACTTCACTTAGAGCTCAGCTTGGATGTGCACTTGGAAGACTCACGCTTGTTGTGCTGAGATTCTCAATGACTGACTGGAAGTGGTTCAAGTTGGATTGATTTGGAAGGAAACCTATTTCAGTTCATAGATGAATCTGTAAATACAGAATCTGTGGGTAAGGAGGACCTGCTGTATTGCCTTTTCCTGCAGTGAAGTTCAGTTACTCTGTGAAATGAACATTTAGAGATACCGAGGAGGGAAGTCTTGCTCAGATGTAGGAGAGCAAAGATGTGTATTTCCAACCTTAGCCTTGGTCACTGGAGCAGTACCTGAGGAGGATCATATGGGACTCACTTTGAATCCTTTGGTAGATCTCCTGCCTGAAGCAGCTCTCAACACACTCCTTCTCCCTGGGTGATGAATTCCACCCCTCTGGAGAGGAATCTGAGCTCTCCAACCACTTTCTGAACCCCACTCTACTTGAGCTTCATTGCTTCTACATCGGCCTGCAAGGCAGTGGTGTACTTAGCAACATCTTCAGTAGCATCTTCAGGAGCCGACTGAATGAGAGACCTTGGGTACCTTCTGTTTTCCAGTTTAATACTGCACTTCCAGTTTCTCCTGTTACGAGCTTCCTCTAAGGGGGATGTGGGTAAAGCTAGAAGAATTTTGATTTAGTACAGGGTAAAGACAGTAGCCAAAATTGAGGGAGCCCAACATGACTTTGTTCTCAGGTAGCCCTGAGACTTCATTCCAAACATTATGCCAGTCTCTCTGACTTGTGCAGAACACTTAGGGGAAGAGACGGGATGGGGATCAGAGATGTGGTGTGTTTGGCTCGGAGAGCAAGCATTGTCAAGGGTTATAGAAAGCTGACTGACTCAATTAGTGCTTCCCCCAAACCCTGGCTTCTGGTGATCAACAAGAGCAGCTTTGGAATTCCTGCATAGCATCTAGCCCCAGGCAGTGAGCTGTCCTTGATGATCATGTCTCTGTCAAAGCGTATTGGAGCTGAGTACAAAGGGACTCCCTCTGATGATGTCAGCCAGAATGGAGATGTTTTCTGAGCAGTGGCAGTTTGTGGTGAGAGTGTCCTTGGAGGAACAAAGCTCTTGCCATGGAAACACCTCTCTCCTTGCTTTCTTTAAAGGGTTATCTTAGCATTAGAAGACATGCAAGCCACCCTGAGCTGTTACAGTGACAAGCAGCAGAAAACAGATGGACAGGCACGTGGAGGTGGTGACAGATGAGTCTGTTTATGGCCAGAGTTTCTCTCGTGATACCAATCCTATTAACTGTATTTCTTGAAGATTATTTTCTTCTTCTTCTGTTACTCGTTATAACCATAGCTGACATTTGCTGTTCATACCTTTCTCCCTATCTGCTCAGAAAGTGACAGGTCTGTCACCCTTGACCAAGCAAGAGAAGGTGGCAAAGCAGCTGGCACTGTCTGGGATTCCTATCAGAGGGGGCTCAGGAAACTGCTCATTCACTTCAGAATTGTTGTGTTCAATTTTTTTCTCTCAGCTGCTGGTGTAGGACTCTATGTACCCTAGAATATGAAAACAGCAGAGGACAGATTTGGAGGAGCAGGCGGAGGCTTATCAGTGGTTGACCAAACACCGTATCATTGCTTGTGGCCCAGCAGTTACCTTAGCAGTCCTTGAACTGTGCAGTTGTCCCCCAAGTTTCAGGCTGTTTTTTAGACCTGTATCTCTTTGGCAGCACTTAAAAATAGGTTGTGAGTTAGGCATTGTCAACAGCAATGACAGCAGCGCCCGGGGCAGAGCGATCAGATGCACATCAAGGAGGAAGCAGCCCACAGGGCAAGCATTTTCTTTACCCTCCTATCCCCTTCCCCTGTGCTCTCAGCTTTCTGTTTAAATGTGAGCCTTTGTTTATTATTTAATTTCCCCAGTGTTTTTGGTGACTGCTCCAACAATAGGATGGTCTGTGAGATTCCCTAGTTTCTCTCAGGGGACGCGTGAGGAGAGATGGACAGGTTTTATATTAGCAGTCTGCTGAGTTGCTGGGTGTCTGCTGGCCCAAAAGAAGAGATGGATGAGAAGCGTAATGTAGCTCGAGCCTTTTAGTTTAACACTTGAGTTTATATGGCTAGAGAAAGTGATCCCAGAACAAAGGCAATTCTTTGGACTGCAGTAGCTTGGCTTTATTTCCTCACTATTGTTTCCTCCTCTTCCTGAGAGTTATATGAGCCTTTCTTTACAGCTCTAGGGTCCAGGCTCAGGCGTATTACTCTTGTGGAATGCTGTTGTGTCTTACAGCCAAAAAGTGGTTCATGGGCATTGTTAACTGTGAATGAACCAAATCAAACACACAATAAAGTCAAGATTAAGAAACGCATTTGGAATAAAGCACAGGGTCCTTAAAATACTTGCAAGAACTTTTTGATTTAGTGACTTATATAGTAATGTCTATTTAATTTTAGCAGGAACACATGCATTTCTTCTAAAGCCACACGTACAACTGAACCTGGACAGTGAGCAGGAACTGCCTCCAGACTTTTATATCTGATGTTATCCAAAAGGACCAGAAGCAGTGTAAGCATGTCTTTTATGTGTAGCCAGCTAGGAAGAAGCGTGGAGGGGCACCCAGATGAGTAGCTTTGGAGGAGCACCCAGATAATGAGGGTTGGATGATTTCAGAACACTGGTGTGTGAGGAGCCCGAAGCCAACAGTGGCAGAGAATAGGAGCCCCAGAAGCTAAGTTAGAAGTTTGGAGCAGGAGTTAAGGTCGTTTGTGGGATGCTTGCTTCGTATGCACAAGGAATACGTTCAACCCCAGAGTTGCAAATATAAACAAGCAAGGATGACAAGCCTCGATGTTATGTTGTCATCAGTGGCCACTCTGGAGTTACTCTTGTGACAATGAATATCATTAGCTGGAGTAATTAGTATTTATCAGTTATCCTGATATCTATACAAATGAATTTGCTGACGGAATTGTAAAAGTTGGGCAAGAAAGCTTTCCAAAGCTAGTGTTTATATTACTGGAAGAAGATATTTTCTGACCAGATGCTTGGGCCATAAAGTGATTCTCAGTTGCCCTTTGTACGTCATCATGTTACAACTCTGGTAAGAGCTCTGGTCACAGAGACTCTCAGCCCATGAAGGATATGTTCCCAGGAGCGGGAGTGGGGGAAGGGTCCAATCTTACATCTATCAGACTTGTGGATGATCAGAGGGGAGACATTGGTTCTGTTCACTAGAAAGTCTGCTGGGAGTTGTAATTTCATTCTTAAGTAGATAGGATACAGCCCCGCATTAGTGAAAACAGGTGTACTTAATACGTGGTACCCAAAGCCTCTTTGGAGACTAGAAACACTTGGGCAGGGCAATAGGAAAGTTTTTCTTCATGCCAAGGTGGGATCAAGCTGAGACAAGAGCCTTTGAGGTTGGGATCTGGGTTTTGTTTCATCCTCTGTGACAAATTAGGTTATGCTCAGCACATGTCTGGCAACTTTTGCCTGGATACCTACCTGAACAGTGTGCTCTAGAAGACCTGCATGAGGAGGAGGCAATCATTAGATCCCACCAGGTTCTCTCTGTATCTCTGTGATGATACAGAGAACTGGATGAACTCATGTCAAACCAGAAGGGTCCCTTTGGAGATGTGTTCTAGGGGCAAGCCATGCAGTGGGTATTTTCATCCATCTCGAGAGGCAAAGTGCAGTTTCATCATGCCGTCTTCATTGAACTCTCATGTTTATTTCAGGCTCCAGTGGTTTTTCTTGTTGATAAACAATAAGTGTTTGCATTTATGGAATGCAGTACGGTCTTTCCACATATGTACTCACTGTGTTATGATCAAATTGGAGTTCTTGGCTTCTTGGACTATCTATTTTCTTTTCTCTTCCAGTTGATTCAAACTGTTCTATCCATGACTCTTAGTTATTGTCACCTGCCATGCTTTTGATGCTAGAACTAAATCCTCTCAAGTCTATGCTGCCACCTCTCCACCCTTAACCAGCCTCTCTCTGTCTCCTTTTTAGTCTTTGGCAACTACTATTCTACCCCATTCTTCTGTAATTATCTTTCTTCTAAACTTGCCCTTGGAAAAATGTGTGATGTTTGCCTTTTTGTGCCTAGTTTACTTTGCTCTTCCAATCCCCTTTATTTCTATCTTCGTTGTCACAAATGATAGGAGTCACTCTCTAATGACTGAAGAATAAGTGTTCCAGGATCTGATACGTAGCCATTCGGCAATCAGTGGAAGCTTGCTCTATTTCTGTTTCTTGTGATTATGAAAGCTCCTTCACTACATGGAGGGTTTAGATGTCTCCTCCACATACTGATCTCCTTCTCTTTGGATGCTTGGCCAGTAGTGAGAATCCTGGGCCATGTGGGACTGGTAGTTTTAAGGACCCTCCATGCAGTGTCTTATAATAACCACACCTGGGCTGAAATTGAGAAGGAAAGAGTAAATCCTTGTGAGTCACATAGAGGAGCATCCCTTCCTCAGAGTGTTTGAATCCAGACCTGCAGCCTTTGGTTTCTAGGGAGGGTATCAGATCTGCTCAGAATCTTCATAGTGGATTCTGTTGTATGGGCAGATGGCATCATGGGTAATCAAAGGCAGATGACGTAACTGGTTTTGAACACTAGTGAAGCTGCTTGGCGTCTTCATTTGAATGAAAGCTTCAATACAATTGGTACCAAAATGGAAGACATGACTCAGAGCCAATTAAAAAAAATATTTTTCTTTGTTCCCCCACAAGTGTAAATTCAAAACATGGCGGTGTGTATGGGAAGATAAGGCACCAGCTGGTCTATTGCAAAATAGCCTGTTTCTTATTTTTATCACTAATTTATGTTGAGAGATGACAAAAAGAACAGGATCGCATCTTTGGCGAGGCAAAACACCCATGTAGTGTTACAGTCTCGACAAAATGTGAGCAAACATTGGGGTGGAATAGCTCTTTTCCCAAGTAACTTGGCTGCGTGCAGCAATTCCAAAGTGAGATGAATGTTTGAATTTTCATATCTTTGCAGAGATGACTGTTCTGTACAGACTTCTCACTGTAGGCTTGGCTGTGTGCAAACATCATGTCACTTCGTCTTCCAGGCAAAGTCATTTGTGAGCTCAGACTACCTTATCTACATAAAGCAGTGACATGTGGGTTCGCACCCAGAGACAAAGAAAGGTACTGATGAATCAGAGCTGACTGTACACAGGGCCAGTTAGTCTTCGTGGGTTTGGACTGTCTTGCTGTACACAGTGTTGAAGGAAAGTATCCTTTTAATTCTCTCTGCTGAGCTTATAGCAAGGAACTTCTTAAAAATCCCCTGCTTGTTATTTTCGTAGGAAAATGTTTAACTGAATGATTTTTAACAGTTAGCATTTCATTCACAATTCACTGGAAATCTCACAGCGAGCCCACTTCCCAAGGCTAAATAAGCCTCCATTTTCCTTCAGGCCCCTAGCAGCAGACGTCTGTCTGCCTTCTGTCTGGCTTTGCCTGCTATGTGTTTACAGGTTGCTGTGACTGAGATCCATCTGGACTAGTTCCTTTCTGTTTAGCATAGTTTTGTTTAGTTTTTCAGTGCTGAGGAGGCAACCCATGACCTTGTGCCTACGAGGTGAATACCGGGCCAACAACTTGTAACCTTCGGCCCTGTGGAGCTGGTTCTTGGAGTTAGCATCTCCTGTGGCTGCAAACTGTGGTTCACAGCCTGAGCCTTGCTGACGGTGTTGTTCTGAATCTGTACACTCAAGAGACCACAGCACGAATGGACCTCAACCTCCCTTCTCTTTCTGAGTGTTGAGATGCTAGCCTATAAGAATAGATCAATTTAGCTGTCAAAATAAAAGCTGAGAGTCCAATTGCCCATGCAAATTAACCACTTTGTGCAAACACTTCAAAATTGCCTGTGTGAGAAGCAAGCTTGCTCTTTGGAAATTTGGCGGATAGTAACCTAAATAAGGACACTGTTATGAAACCTTGATGTCCTCAGAAAGTCAATTTTGAATTTTTTTTTTATTTTGAACAGTGGCTTGGTCTTTGGGAGTGTGTTTCCTTCAATAGCATTTTAGTCCCCCCTCTCTTTCTGCCTATTCCCTTGCCTTTTTTTTGCAGCCAAGAACATAGCTCACTGCATTGCCCCATTGGGAGGCATTCAATAGCAAGTGTTTTTCTCTAACTTTATTCCAGCTATTGAGGCAATGCACTGGTTCCAGGGTCAGCAATCACCACCGGCTCCAAGTGCTCACGAAAGGGTAATCTTCAGGAAGACTAAGTGGAAAACAATTGGATTTCTTTCTTCCTGAATGTTCTCAGGATTGGCTAGGGCTCTCAGATAGGAAGTTGTTTCTTTGTGCGGGTTCTCAGTCTGTGTTTATTGTGTGTAAGTCACTATGTGCCAAAGAGACTCCTCTCTAATAGAGGGAGGCTGGGCCTGGGTGTGAAGACTCAGAGAGGAGGCACACTTCTCCATGCTGTGCACCACACTGTCCGTTTACAGCGTTCAGCAGTGCCCACCGTTCTCTCCGGGAAGCTAGGCTTGCTCTCTGGTCTCATCCCCCACCCCGGGGTTGATATTAATTCTATGCCCTTGGCCTGGGGTTACATGTAGTCACATGGGACTGTCCGTGAGGCCTTAGTTACCTTTGGGGCTGGCCTCCAGGTTTGAAAGGCATGTGAGATAATGACTAAGTAGATTCTTTATTAAATGGTTTTTAAAGATAAGGTATAGGGTTATTTTTTCAAGCAAACAGTGAACTGGTTCCTAGGGAGACTGTTGTAATTTGGTAAGGCAGACTTCCAGAAGGGGAATTCCTGGAGAGCATTCAGATGTCCCCTATGGTTGTGGTCCTTTGCATGTGGTTCTTGCCCTTGCCATCTTGAAATAAAAGTCCTATGTCTGGCACATGTGAGCCGCTGTGCAGAGGGAAACATGTGTTTGCTGTTTTAGATGCAGAAATCTATTAATATCATCCTCACATCTTTATTTTAAATGCATATACAATATGCTTTACCTTTGTTATGTAAGAGTTCTGTCTTCCCAAAGCCTGCTTTGTGTGTCCTTTGAGCGTCTTTTGAAGACAGGGATATTTGTTTGAGAATGAATGTGGAAGAGACAGCTGGGAGAAGCTCTGCCAGGGGAAGTGTAAGCCCCAGAGGTCCCGAGACAGAGCCCTCCCTCCTGCTCCTGGAGTCTGACCTTAGCCATCTAATATGTGCATTAAAGATTCTAGTTAAGAAAATTGTAAGATAATTGAGATCCATGTCAAATTTTGGCTGCTGTTGTCAGTCAAAGCCAGGGACCTGAGATTATAGACAGGGATGCCACTGTAGCTACCCCTCCACTCTCTTTGTTGTCTACTACATCATATTGGAAACTTCACATGTGCACACTGAAATTTAGTTTAGTAAGTAAACAGTGGAAACATAGTTTATCCTGAGAAAGTATTTGAAAGGGCTGCACCATGTTGGGTCTTCCACTGAGCCTCTACTTTCCCCTTTTACCTTTCTACCTTCCCCTCATCCATTGTCCTCTCCGATATTTTTTTTTTATCAAGATGACCTTTGCTCTGTTTTCTTTTTATGCTTTTTTTCTTTTTTCTGGAAGACTGCGGATTCTAATACAACACCCTTCTCTCCTTAAGCACCAATGGCTGATTTCCCCAAATCACAGACACAGAAGGATACGCCTTTCTTTAGAGATGCGGTAACCTCCCACAGCCAGATACAAGAGTGTGAACAAAATGTTAGTGGCATACATAGGCCTTGCCACCCCATCTGTCTCATTCCATCACCTGTCAGCTGTCTGCAGGCTACTACAACCACAGTGCCTTCTGGGTGAATAGTGTCCCCTGCTCGATACTGCTCTCCCAAAGACTCCCTCCCTGTGTCTTAGCCTTGGGTCCTGGGCTTCACACGGTCCATCATAGCCAAGCCCATGGGCATGGGAACTCACACAATGGGAGAGTCTTGCCTTTCTCTCACTTCACACTGCAGTTCCTGGATAGCAGAGTCAGAGCCTCCTTGTCAATATCACTGCAAAATTCAAGGGCTTTCGTTCCTGATGCAGTATATCCTAGGTTTATTGATAGCTATTTCTGCATAGCTACTTTTTAAAAATAGACCACAATTGATAGTCCTATTTTAAAATACTTAAAACTCATTTTAGGTAGTTAATGTCTATATAAGGAGGTGGCATATATTTTGTTTGGGAATAATGCCAATTTGTGAGCTTTAGAGGCTGCTCTTCCGGCTCCAACCTACGCAGCTGGCCAAGGACCCCGGTCACGTCTGCAGTAAAGCCAGTGGCCATTCCCTCAATAGTTCCGTTTTCCCCAGATCTTCTGATTCCAAACTTGACCTGTTCCTCCCATGTATTTTACATTTCCATCTAGTCATAAAAATACAGCCTTTCTTTAACAGACAAGGTCTGTTAATTTGAGCCTTCTTTCTTCAATGTGTTTCTAGACAGGGGTTCCCATGTCTAACTTGAGGATCAGTGAATTTTTTCTAGAAAGACTCCCAGGACCTAGAAAAGCAGTTGGGTACATGGCTGTGGTTTATTTTGTCAGAGGAAACAGAAAATGTGCACTAGGATGAACCTGGAAGAGATGAGCGTATCTCTGGTTATCTTTCCCAGGAGGGTAAAGTGGACAGTGTTTAATTCTAGTACAAAACAGACTGTGTACGAGAAGTAAGGTCCTTTCACTCAAAGAAGCAAACCCCTGTTCTTGGTTTCCAGGGTTTTATTGGGAATAGCTCAGGTAAGTATGCCTGATTGCCTGTGTGTTTGACCCTAGCCCACAGCCCATACTGAAGTCAGACCCGTGATGTGTGGCACAAAGACTACACCGTAGACCCATTGTTAGCATAGACTATCATTACAGTATCATGAAATTCAAAGGGTCTACTATGAGGCAGAACACCCGAAGAGACCAAAGTGTACCTCCCAGGAGCTGATTTGAGTCAGAATTTTCTCTGCAATTTGCAACGTTAACAGTTATTTTTTATATCTTCTAGTAAGGAAAGGTCTCTTGTTTGGCCTCTGGCCTGCCTCATGCTTCCCTTTCTGGTCCTCTGTAGAACAGCCATGTTGATGCTTTTAAAGCCCTGACATTTCACCGAGCCCCATTCCTTTCCTCTCCTTTGCCTTAAGTCTTGTTTCTTTCTGCCATTAATGTCCCCTGTATTCTCTTTGCTACCTGCCTTTCCCATTGGTTAGTATCTAGGGTGGCTCCTGTGTATCTTTCTCCCATTGGACATGTGTGGTAGTCATTTTGACATGAATGTGGGGACACACTCCCCTGCCTGCCATTGCTCTGATGCCCCAACATTTCGGCAGCTGTCCCTGCTTGTTCCTTAGCCTCTTCTAGGAGATTCTTCTTCCGTTTTTCTCGTTGCCCGTGAAAACTTGGTAAAAAGGCCACCTTTCTGCTTGTGGTTCCTAGGTCCTGCCATGCTAATTTCCCCCCTTAGCAGAATTGCTTTCTTCAGCCATGCCTGGTCCTCATGGATTCTTGTGGAGTCCTTTCTGTGCTGGCCCTATTCAGGAGTTTTATCAATACACCAGGAGCAAGCAACGGTACCAGACGCTCACGCTCCGACTCAGCATGTGTTGACTGCAGTAGCTCTTGAGTTAATGCTGATGATTCTCAGGCATGACTGATGGGCTTGCTATGTGCTCCACCTGTAATTTATCCAGTCGGACACACTTCATCTTCTTTCCATATTCTGACCTCTCCCTACTGCAGTTGACGCCAGTGTCACTTGCCATTTCCCCCTGGGTGGCTTTTCTTGACTGTTTCATCCACAGTTAACTCTGCTTCCCTCCAGTTTCATAGTGTTTATTGAATTATGTAACAGGAGAGTCATAGGGTGTTTCCTGTGATCTCCTGAGAGCACGGCTCCTTCCTGAACTGTGTTTGAGCTCCTTCCTGTACACTGTCACCAGGAAGTGCTGTACAGAGTTGCTACTGATGACACTGCTCCGATCTCCCAGGTGGGGAAGTCCTAGCCTGACCGTTTCTTGGTTTATTAAGCCTCCATCTGGGAGAGTTTCTCTTAGCCTTTATGATACTAAGTGGAAAGTCTGTCTATTTTCATTTGACTTCCGTTTCCATTTGATTTCCAGTGTGGTTTTAGTCTTCTGAAAACCCCAAGTTGAACTCGGCCTAAAATCTGAATTTATTTCTTGTATTTGTAGAGTAGAGGCTGCTGCTTAGCTCAACTTTGGTCTCCACAAGAATGTATAAATCTACACTACCCCCCGCTGAGCAGGGTGGTCGGAGAGAATAAAGCATATTTATGTTCAAAGCCGTGTGCTGACGGGCACTTAGTCGGCTGTAATTGATGCTTGCATTTCATCTCATCATCTCCATTTGGAGACGCCTTCAGAACCCATGGAGGTAGCTATGAGATGAAACTTTGGGGACAATTATTTGTGCATCTACCAGAGTTCTAGTGATAATTCTGTTCTTATATTCCTAGAGGTAGATTTTTTTTTCTCCCCGTAGTTGTTCTGTTCAGCTTCAGAGTTTGTATCAAGGTCGATACCATGTAAAATAAGAAAAGAGTGATGTCGTCGAGAAATTGAAACAAATGGGGTAACCGATGACACTAAATGAGGCGGGCTTGCCTCCGGGACAACATAGCCTCTTTATGTTTGACTCCCTCAGTTTTCTAGGATATCATTGAGTGGTCTGTGACATATGTCTTCACTGTGCCCAAGTCCCATAAGCCAGCCGGGCTTCTCCATCTGGAGGACTGTTCCTGTAATGTGGCTCCTGCTAGGAGCTTGACATGTCACTGCGGTTGCTGCACCTGAGCCCATGCACCTTGGCCCATGCAGGTGTTCCTTTGAACTGTATAAGCTCCCTAAATGCTCCAAAGCCTGGTTGGATAGTGGCTGAGCTTCTGGAGAAGGGTCTTGCTGTTGCTGCTTAGCCGACAGGCATGAAGCTAGTGGATATCCGCTTCACTGTTGCTGCAGACACAGGCCCAGTCGGAATGCTTCGACTTGTACCCCAGTCCTCTTTCTGGTCTTTCTGTTCGGATATAGGTTCTGAAGGGGCTTGTGTTTTTCTCAACCACACGTGGTCTGTACATCACAGGTGGATATTCAAGGGGAAAGAGGCAGGATTTGTAGGAAGAGTTGTTCTGCGACCTTCTGGCTGTCATGGCTATGACTCTCCCTGTTTGGATTAAGGAGGAATGTTCTCTTCTGCATTATTTACTCGGTTTGTACCACAAGCCCTGAGTTCTTAAAGTGTTCTTTTCTGCTTCATCTTCTTTGTCAATTACCAGAATGCTTTGTTCTGAGAATGTTATTTCTAAGTCCAGTCAAGGCCCTACATCAGCTTACCTGTGACCTCTCTTAGGGAGAATTGGAGGGCCATCATTTGGTTTTTCAAGACAGGCTGGGCAGTGGTGATGCTTTCCTTTAATCCCAATGCTCAGGTGGCAGAGGCAGAGGTGGATCTCTGTGAGTTCAAGGCCAGCCTGGTCTACAAGAGCTAGTTCCAGGACAGTCTCCAAAGCTACAGAGAAACCCTGTCTCGAAAAACAAAACAAAAAAAACAAAACAAAACAAAACAAAAGGACAGGGTTTCTTTGCATAGCCTAACTCTCCTGGAACTAGCTCTGTAGATCAGGCTGGCCTTGAACTCATGGGGGTCTGTGGGAATAGAAAGACTGTGATGTAATTTTTTTTTCCTTCCAGAGTTGGGGACAGAACTCAGGACCTTACACTCTACTACTGAGCTAAATCTTCATCCATCATGTATTTTCATTTCAGTCCTATGGGTTGTCTTGTAATTACTAAACAAAGTCACAGAGCCAGAGTGGGAAGCAGTGGAGTTCTCCAATTCTGTTAATTAAACATAACCAATATCTAAATAAGCGCATGCGGGGGAATTTTAGTAGTGATGGTTATAAAGAAGATTGTCGGGCTCACGAGGAACAACTCCTGTATCCACATGTGTTTAATATAACATCCTAATCAACGTTTTGTTGCCACACCCAGAGGAGATTTTATTGGTGAGGGGAGAAAAATAAGTGGAGTGTTTTACATTATTTCCTGGACTGGGCATGCCTCTTTACCTCGGGGAAAGCTCCCTGACCTTCCTTTTGGCCTCAAAGAGTTGCATCTGTACCTTATCCCTTCCAATGGATGATGTCACTGGTCATGAAGACCGCAGTGAGGCCTTGGAGTTGGCAATGCTGCAAAGCAGGGTTGCACCTGGGTCGCTCTGGAGTCTTCATGGCAAGTACTTCCAAATGCTGCCTTGAGTCACTTCCTTGCTTCTTTGAATTCTCTGTACTCCCCGTAGTCCTCTCCTAGAAGCAGGAAGCCTCATTGAATGGCATTATCATGGTTTTCCCCTGTTCTCTGTCCCTAGAAACCCAGGCCATCCCTAAAGACCTTTTAGTGGATTACATTTTGTACACTTCCAGCAGGTCTATTAAAATGTACGCTGTTTTATGGAGACTGGTTGGCTTTTGATCATTATTGACATGGGCCACATGGGGCTCATGGATTAGAAGAGTTGCAGAATGTTCTGGAAGGCCTTCCCATTTTCCCATCATCATTCACTGTTGCTCTCTAGTGTGTGGGTGAGGATAGAGAACACCACTGTGCTTCCTATGTACAATAGCCAGAAACCGAGAATAGAAAAAAAAAAAGGAGCTGTGAGGAACAAGGAAAAAGCAAGGGCAGGAGCTGGTGATCAGCACTGGAAGGCACAGATTCTTCCCTGAGAGCAGACAGATACCTTTCTGTTTAGATAGCCAGTAGGGGGTCACCTACTGGAAGCTCTTGTGTACATGTTTGGCATTGCAATATAGTTTTCCTGATTTAATAGAATAAATTAATGAGGCAATACAATAGATTTTCTGGATTTTGGTGAAGTGAATTGATTTTATGATACTGGACAAATTTCTTATTAAATCTTGTAAGTGTGCAGGAACACGTGAGTGTGTAACAGTGCAAACTCAGACTCAGGTGTGGTTCATGCTGCACCCACCTTTACCTCCTTGTGAAGCCCTTTACTCTAGTGACTTTCATCTAAGATTTGCAATGAAGGAGCCCTTATTTTGATTTTCAAATGCTTAAAGTCATTCCAGTGACTTTGAAATAATGGCCCCTTGGGATATTTCATGAGATTTTTTTTTTTACATGTTGAATCACACTAAAATTTTATTTTCTCGGGCTGGAGAGATGGCTCAGTACTTAAGAGAGCATACTGCTCTTGCAAAGGACCTGCCTTTGGTTCCCAGCTTACATAACAGGAAGTTCACAATTACCTGCCATTCTAACTCCAGGGAATCTGACGCCTCTGGCCCGTGGGCTCCCACACTCGCTTGAACACAGATCCCATTCCCAAAGAATTCAAACTGAAATAAATCACGGAGGAAAACAATCAGCATTACTTTTTAAGTATAACTTTTTCTTCTTTCCTAGAAGAAAGGCCGGTGGTATCTATAGTCTAACTTATCTCTCTCATAATGGTGATTATTGAATTGTACCGTGTCTCTTTCTCCTGCCCTTGCTCGAGATTCTTGTTCTGGTTGTTTGGGCATTGCCGGAACTGCTAAGCCTTTATAAGTCAAGACTGCAGTGTGTTAAGATGAGCTCACTTGGCCTCTGTCTCTTTTTTTTTCCTTTGTTGAAGGGCTGGTGTGTGAAAACTCGGCGTGGGTGCCCATGTGGCTGTCCAGTTCAGTGTGATTCATGACGGAGGACACGCGGCTGTACCCTCTCTCTCCTCGGTAAGTGAGACACTTGAGTGGGAAGTGCGGAGACCAAGAATGCCACACATTTAGACGGACGTCTCTGATAAAAATGGTAGTAAATGACAGCTTTCAGAAAGAGAATTTTTTTTTTTTTAAGTCAAGCTATTTGGGTCTGACTGAACTGTGAAGTCACTTGGGAACCTCAAGGCCGGGAATCGCGCTGGTGACTCATGGCGCCTTCTAGTCACAGTGTGACTGCCTACCAGGTTTTAATTTTGGATCTGGGCTGTGTCCTGGCTTATTTTGTGGCTTGTCCCACTGTCATCTCACTTTCCAATTGCGGGACTTTCTGAAGTGTCCTGTACCTGCTGAGAAAGGCAACAAATCCTCATGGTGTCCCCAAGGATCTACTTCATCTAGTCTTTTCCTATTGTCCTGATCCCTGAAGCCTTTTGGTAGCATGGAGACCAGCATCTTGCCTTCCAGAACTAAACCTCTACCTGCCAGTCTTTCTTGTTGAGCCTCTAAAATCCAGCTCCATGTCCTTTCTTTGGGGGAACTCATCATAAGTGTTTCAGACCCGGGTGGTAACCTCTCCTGTGATACCTGTGGCCTCCTTTCAGAAGGAGGAGGAGAGGGAGGGAAGGGAAAGGGAGTGAGAGCAGAGAGAGAGAGAGAGAGAGGACATTCCCTATATACACTACTCACTGGAGACATCCGCTTTATTAAATTATTTCTTAACTGAGTTAAGTCTCATTGTGGACAACTCATTCTGCTTCCCAATGAAAAGAATTGCCAATGGCATACATACATACATACATACATACATGCACATGTGCATACATTCTGTGCACTTATTGACTGTCACAGTTATCGGACGATGTTGCCAGTTCCCAGTTGCCTTGTATCCTGATGGTTACTAAATTGATTTTAAGAGTTCAGCTTGAAGATATGAAGAAGAGTTTGACAGAGAATATAGACTCTCCAACCCCTATGAATATAATCTGCAATCCCTACATCTTTCAGAAGGACAAACTGAGGATCTGGTTTTCGTGTCTTTGTGTAGTCTACATAAACTCAGATTCGCATGGTGTCTGAAGTAAAACTCCAGCACCTGGGCATCTCAGTCTCTCCTCTGTGGAGAGCCATGGAGCCTGAGAGCTAGGGAGAGCCATCAAGAGAGCCATAGAGATGTCACAGAGTTTGTGTAGCTGGGATTTGGATGTGCTGGGGCCAGTACATTACAGGAAGGGTATTATCGGGTCATGAGGGTTCATGGGTTACCGGACCCTGTGCTGAAGGAAAGACTCCAGCTCTTGCTCCCACTCTATGAGTGAGGTGCTTTCATGGTCCTCACTTTAAAGATGAGTAAACTGAGGCCCCTAAAGAGTCAGAAATTTACCTAAGAAGTCAGAAATAGGGAGAGGGTTTGACTGGTGCCAATCTAGAATAAGGAGAGACATGCACTATTATTATTTTGGTGGTGTTTTCCCGGAAATACCAGGCCTCTCAGAGGAAAAAAGAAAATAAGCATCGAAGTGTTGATTTTTTGAGCATAATTCGAGATCAGAAATTGACAAACTTCTTTTGAAGAAGTAGGGGAAAACATGTTAGTATCTATAAGTCTTAGATTCTCAGCTACGTCATCTCAACTCTACAATTGCAATGTGACAGTAGCCACCATGTTCCAATAAATCTTTATTTACAAAGGCAAGAAGGAGGCTAGATGTGGTCCCCAAGCCTCTAGCTTGCTGAGCTCTGATCTATGTGTTGTCTGGAGTGCTTCAAGATCTCATCACAGACAGAATGTATCAGTCACCATTAAGTCCATTAACAAGATTTAGCTTGGGTGTATAAAATTTTATCATAAATTTTAATGAAGCCCTGCTGTGCCTGCAAAACCTAGGTAGATATCCAGGGCTTCATCCGTTGACATAGTCTATATACCCCAAGATTGCTAGGCTAAATTTTGGTACCTAAACCATAACTTTGCTCACAGTAAGATCTCAGAAACATTATTCACTTGGCATGTTTTGTTACACATCTGGCGTGTCATTACACAGTGAGTTCCATACTATTTCCTAATTAACCATGTTCATGCCATTTCAGCCATGTACTCTGGTCACACCACTAGACATACATGTAGACTAGTGTGCAGTTATTTTTGGCTATCAGGTAATTATATTGTTCTATCAACTGCACTTATTTTATTAAGATCAACGACAGGTGTCTACAAGAGCCATGTATTTTAAAACAAGAAGTATCTTGGCAATACTCTCTACACTTGAATCCAAATAGATTGTTCTGTTTGGTTTTTGTTTTTAGTTTGTTTTATTTCTTAAATTATTTACACATGCATACAAGTAAGATTATGCAAACGGAGTAGGTTTTGTTTGTGTCTTTGGAATAGACATATATTTGCATGTAATGACAATCAATGAAAATCGGAACCATGACTTTGAAGGAGAGCAAGGAGGGGTACGGAAGAGGGATGGGAGGGAGCA
>JABTXL010006268.1:4987856-4998356 GCA_025134845.1 Neodon shergylaensis | reverse complement strand
CTTCTTCTTCTTCTTCTTCTTCTTCTTCTTCTTCTTCTTCTTCTTCTCCTTCTCCTTCTCCTTCTCCTCCTCCTCCTCCTCCTCCTCCTCCTCCTCCTCCTCCTCCTCCTTCTCCCTCTCCCTCCTCTTCCTCTTCTTCTTTGTCATCCCATTATTTTCTTAGAATTTCTTCCTTCTTACACAAATTTGATAGTATAAAATATTTCTCAGCCACTATATTTTAATCAACTTCTTTTATTCAGTAGCTTTATATCTTATATATTATGCTGCGTTCTTTTATTAGTATGCTATAATTCAGGTGTAAAAGGTATCAATAAAGTCTTAGGGCTACATTCCAGAATATCTTAACAGTATTGATAATAAAAAATGAATTTTGACTGAGTTAGCCTGCAATCATCAAGCATCTGTGAGCATCCTCATAAGGAGTCTTGGGTGAGCTTGGTCTTTATGGTAGATTATTCATAATGAATTGTTTTCTGGAGTAAATCCTGAATGCTCAGACATATGCCAAGCTAGCACTTCCAATGAGATGCTCCTGATGTGTGAAGATATCATTGATGGGGGCAGCAGTTTCTTTTCAGAGGGCCGTGCACCTTTCCCTTGTATGGAAAGTCTCAAGTATAGCTACTCCTTGTCGCCTTCACCCCCCTGAAGTCACCCATGATGTGTTAAAGAAGAAAAGGTTGAAAAGGCTCATGAGTAGAAGTTGCTAAAGGGCTCTTTAAAATGTAGCAATGACAAGATGGTGAGACGGCTTGATGGGTAAGGACACATGCTGCCAAGCCTGATGTCATGAGTTCTTTCCCCAGAACCTGCCTGGTAGAAAGAGAGAAATGATCCCTGCAAGTTGTCTTCTGACCACTGCATGTGTGCCCCACACATGCATGTATATACACATGTACACATGGATAAATTAAATTAAGGTGTATTAATAGTAACAACAATCCAAACATAGAGGGTTTTTGAATTTCATACTCTGAGACAGTGGGAAAGGAGCAAGTTATTTATAGCAATGGCCGGAAGCATTTGAGTGCTCCCGGCATCCCCAGCCCTGGTACACTTGTCTACATACATTTGTCATCTCAACAGTCATGTGTCACTCCTCCTAACTCACACCATCCTCAGTTCAGAGATGACAAGGAAAAGCTGAATAAATGTCAGGAAATGTGCCAAGGTTATGCCAAGATCACCAAGATGGCTGAGGCCAGTAAATATTATTTAACTTCTTAATCTAGCATGCATTTCATTGCTTTTGCGTCCAAAACTTCTCCAGGGAAGACCCTTGGGAGAATATTTTTAAAAAGAGAACCCGTAAACCATTAGACCCAACTACTGTCAATGTTATTGCTAAATAAGTCAGCTATAGATTTCTACAAGGAGAATTTTAGTTTGATTTCCTGGGGCTCGCAAATATTTTGAGGGTTGCACCTCAACCTTACTGCGTAATTATCTTGCAGAAGACGTACGATTGGTGGTGGATTTCACATGAAAATCTCACATGCACAAACATCTGTGTAAACAGATGGTGCTTCTGACCCATCTCTTCCTGGACATGGGGGTCACCAAGGACTTGCAGGCATCCCAATGAATGTCTGGTTAGAAATCAGGCTTCTGTTATTGCTGTAAACCACTGACCACTTTCCTTGAAATTATAGGGAAACTCATGGTGAGAAATAATCTTTCTTCTCCCTCCTTCCCAAACAGAGCTTTGGAGCACACTCAGTGAGAGTCTGCTTGCTCTAGGCACTGGGGATGTAGCAGGTAATGACACGGATGGACTCCTAGCTTTCAGGATGCATGAGGCAGTCGTAACAATTGCAGTAAACAGGAGAGGTGTCATGCCTGGATTCATGTGATAAAGCATGAATAAAAGGTGATCATGGATGAGCTTGTGGAGAAGGAGGAGGCAATGACCCAAATTAGACCACAAAAAGCAGTCACAGTATGGAGGACGTTGTCAGCCAGCCAATGAAACTTGTGTGTTTACTGTGGCTTTGGGAAATGCTTGGAGAAGGTGGCTGGGCAAGATTTGTTGGCATTTTCAATTTTTTATTTGAATTGTCATAGTTAACCCTGGAAAAATGAGTCATAAAGTAGAAGGAGGGGAAGCCTGGTGACCTAGGGGAAGCCTCGTCACAGGCCACTGGGTACAGCATGGTGGTAGACAGATGTGTGTCTCAGTAGAGGTGGAGGAAAATAGGTGTTGACATTTTTAGATGCCGAGTTTGTGGAAAGTAAACATGGACTATTGTTGGGAGCACAGTGAAGGTCTTTGCCCTACAACTCTCCAGAGAAACCAGGAAAGTTAAGCATGCAGAATCATCTTTCCAATGAGAAATATGAAAAAAAAAAGCCTGTTCTTCCATCCAGAATGCTGAGAATTGGGAGTGACTAATAGCTTGGTCATCTGCATTAGCTATTGGGCCAGGCCATATCAAGCTCTTACAACCAGGACCCTAGATACCTAGTAATCTAAATGACCCTTACAGTCAAGGGTTCTCCAAGATCCCACAGCCAGGATCAGAGATACCTAATATTCTAAATGAACCCTTACATTATCTGTATAGCCAGAGGCTCTCCCAAGGTCCCACAACCAGGACCTGAGCTGGCTAACCCTAAACGATCTCTACACTGTCTACATGACCAAGACCAGCCTAAACCCTTCCTTAGGTCCTTAAATTAATACAGGTAGCCTGCCTGTAGAACACATCGTTGTGAAAGAAATGGCATGTATCCTGAGTTGAGTTTTAAGAAATTATGCTTACTTGTGCACCAGGAATTGTGTTATACCAGGAAACTTTTTATTGCAATTGTACTATGTTTTAATATACTGACAATGAACTGCCTGGCTTCAGACTCCCTGAAGTCTTAATCCAGGGTGACAAAGTTGATTGGAACCCAATTTTTAGTGCCATCTCTTCATTGATCACCTCCCTGCCTGCTGTGACCACCTGCAGGGTCCCCTCAGACTATCAGTTTTTGGTTTAAACGAGTAAATAGTAGACCATTTACTGGGACAGAAATGCCCAGATTTTGGAAAGAAAGACAAAAATCCTTCCTGGACCATGGTAAGTTTTGTTTTGAAGGTGTTCCTTTCTCATCCAGGCGGAGTAGGCACTTAGCACAAGTGAGTGTGAGCTGATGTGAAATTATTGGAGCTTGAAGCACATGTTTGTGGTTGCTACCACACTGGCCTCTCATCTATGAGTTACCGTAGAAGGGCAGTGTGCCCTGGTTAGAACTAGAAGACTCACCTAGGGCACTGGCATCTGCTGGAAAGCTCCTGGTGACATTTTATTTGAAGTTTGATCCTTCAGGAGTGATGTCAAATGTGACAGAAAGTCCCAGAAGTCCTTCTCTTCTTGCGAGATGTCATTCAAAATCTTGGCAGTGGGATTCTCCTTTGTTTTCCCATTAGATTCCAATCTGGTTTTAGCGGACATAACAGGCTCTTACAGTGAGTATCTAATGTGAGTTCCTTTTAGCGGCCTTCCCCCCTTTTCCTAATCAGCTCTCAGTGTGCCCAAGGAGACACTGGTCAAGGTAAGGCCTGAGCTCAGCGATCTTCCCAGTTAGCTTCTTATCAAACTGCAACATATAACACGTCAGCATTAGCTGCAGACTGCTCTTTTGTAATTGTTTTCAATTTTAATTAATAAAAAAAATGTGTGTGGTTGTTCTGCCTATGCATGTGCTGGCTAGTTTTATGTTAACTGAGACAAGCTAGGAGCACTCGAAGGGGAGGCAGCTTCAGCTGAGAAAATGCCTCCATGAGATCAGGCTGTAGGCTAGCCTGTAGGGCAAAGCCTGTGGGGCACTTTCATTATTAGTGATTGATGGGGGAGGGCCCAGCCCCTAATGGGCGGAGCAACCCTTAGACAGGTAGTCATGGGTTCTATAAGAAAGCAGGTTGAGCAAGTACTGAAGGAGCAAGCCAGTTAGCAGCCCCTTTCCATGGCCTCTGCATCAGGTTCCTGCCCTGTTTGAGTTCCTGTCCTGACTTCCTTCAGTGATAGACAATGATCTAGAAGTTTAAGTCTAATAAACCCTTTCCTCCCTACCTTGATTTTGGCCATGGTGTTTTATTACAGCAATCGAAGCCTAGTTAAGTGTACCGCTTGATTGCCTGGCAAACACAGACGCCAGGAAAGGGCATCTGTTCTTCAACTGGAGTTGCAGACAGCTGTGAGCTGCCAAGTGAATGACGGGAATTAAATCAGGGTCCTCTGTAAGAGCAGCCAGGGCTCAAAGTGCTCTTAACTATGGATCCATCTTGCAAGCCCTTGCATACGGCTTTTTAACCTGTTATGTCTCCCCTCCCTTGCAAAGGACCCTGGAGTGGGGAGTGGCCTGATGAGTGCAGTCTGTGTGGCCACTGATCTCCCTTCTGGTAGCTCCATGCCGTCTCACTCTAAGTCTCCAGCGTGCTTTGATACAATGGCTTGGAGGCGTTGTCTCATGTTGTTAATAAAATGTTGCACGTGGCAGTGCAGGCAGGAGGCCAAAAGTGTGCCTTGCTACAAGGATGTTAGTTAACCCTGCTGAGACTGTCAACACCTTTGTGAGAACATCAATCCTGTGACGTCACGTCACTGGGGTTTTAGCAGTGGTGTAGAACTTTGATTTTCTATCACAGGAGAAAGAATCCATTCTATTAAGGTAACACTAATGACTCACATTTCTCACTGTTAGTGAAAGCGAGACTCGGTGCTGGCCACGGAGTCCCTGAGGCAGATGTACTTTCCAGTCGAGGAGGGTGTAGGGCTGGGCAAGAGAAGTAGTGGCTGTGAACGTTCAGAGTCCACGGGAAGTACTCTGGCAATAGGAGATGCCTCGTTTGGATGGTGCAGGGATCACTCTTCAGTGTTACTGGGAAAACTGGATACCCCAAAGCACAAAATGAAGCTGGGTCCCCCTAATCTCTTCCCTGGTAGACAAACTCAAATCTGTTCCAAGATCTACATGTGAAGTCTAAAACAATGAAACACGTTGACTTATGGGAATAGACAAGGACAAATGACATGATTCAGATACTGAAGCGTTTATACTGACTGCCAACCGAAAGATGGAGGACCCTGAACAGCTGGAACAGCAAAGCGACAACTGTGGACTAGGTGAAAAGGGAAGCGATAGTCTGAAAGGGATCTATATCCGGGGTGCACTAGAATATAAAATAACTTCAACAACAAGAGAATGAATAATATGATTAAAAATGAGGAAATGATATAACAGATGTTGTTAAAAACTGTACAGATGAATAAATGTCATACAAAAAACCCCAGATGTTTCTGTCCCTCCAGGTCCCACTGCCGTTTAGTCCCAAATAAACACACAGAGGTCTACATTAATCATAAACTGGTTTGCCTATTAGCTCAGGCTTCTTATTAACTAATTCTTACATCCTACATCATAACCCATAATACTTGTCTATGTTAGCTACATGGCTTGGTATCTTTCATCACAGAAGCATTCTTATCTTGCTTCTGCTCTGTCTGGATGATGACTGCAGACTGCCTCTTTCCTCTTCCCAGAATTCTCCTGTTCTCATCGCACTGCCTCCACTTCTGCCTGGTTGCCACACCTATATTTCCTGCCTGGCTACTGGGCAATCAGCATTTTATTAAAGCAATACAACTGATAAATCAATCCACAGCAAGCCAGGACCTCAAAGACAAATTCTGTATATTCTTAGTCATCTGTAAAATCAATAAAACTTGATCTCAAAAAAGAGTACATTTGTGATGACTTGGGTGGGAGGAAGATAGAATTAGAAGTATAGGAAGATCCAAGAACAGCTATAGAATGCAGTTCTTATGGCAGACAAGATCTGATATTCTGCAATACCATGGAGCATCTAGGATTGACAACATTATGTATGTTAGGAAGAACTAGATTCCAAGCACACAAATGTTAAAGCATGTGAGAAAAAGTTGAAAATGTCCATTAACCTGATTTGACCATTATATATATATATGAGAATTGCATTAAGGCACTATACCCCATAGAATGTATAGTATTATCGTATGTCACTTAAAAAGATATAAAAAATTCTAGTGAACCAAGCAATAAAAAAGACAGTGGAGTAATAAGTGAATTTTCCTGCTATTCGATAATGCCATCTATAAAGACAATTACAGAATTTATCTTATAAATAATCTAGAAGACCTCCTTTAAAAAATCATGACACTTGCGGCTGGAGGGATGGCTCAGTGGTTAAGAGTATTTGTTGCTATTTCAAGAGATTCAGTTTCGTTCCCAAAACCAATGAGGTGGTTCACAGCCATCAAATTTAGTTCAGGATATCCACGCCTTTTCCCAAGTTACATACTTTTACATGTATACATGTGATGAAAAGACATTCATTTAGGCAAAATATTCATATACAAAATAAAACAATTATTTTAAATATTTTAATGTCTAATATTTAAAGACTGAGAATCATCTCTCAAGAAATCCACTTGGATGAATTTATATGAAGCAGCCCTATGCCTAATAGTCTGACCTTTAAAACTGTGTGTTTCTCTGCTTCTGCTGCTTCAGGTGTCAGACAATGCATACACAAATGACAAACATGAAGGTCACTAAGGGCACAATGAAGTTGATGGATGATCACTGGTGATGGTGAAGGTCACTGAGGACAAGAGGAAGGAGAAGGAACTTGCCTACACTCTCTATGAGAGTCAGACAAAGAATCCCATTTGATTTCATAGTATGATTCTGGAATTAATTCATTCTTTTGGATGGGATAGAGAAAGGAAAGCTGGTTTCATTATAATTTAATGATTACTTTTTTCACACTTTGGGATCACAGACACCTTAGACTACCTCTTTGTTGTTGCTATCGATAACAGTCTAATAAAAGTTCAACAGAACATAATGGGAACAACACTGCCTTAAAGATGCTTGGGAAGATCTGAGAGAAAGAGAAATTCATGCCCGGTTCTTTATGCCTTACTAAAAGTATGTGTTTATGTATTTTTTGTTTGGAAATTCCAGGCAGACAACAGATCTACATATTGGCATGAAAACATCTGGGTGGAATTCCTAGTTCAAGGATTCCATCATGTCTTCTTGATAATGGAGAAAGCGTTGCTATGATGCACCACGCCTAAAGAAATAACTCAGGGCTGCCTTTGGCAGCACCCTACTGAAATTGGGTACTTACAGAGAAGATTATCATGAGCTCTGTGCAAGGAGGGCTTGCAGATTTGTACAACTTATACTTCAAAAAATAGTCGTCAGAGATTTCTCCCAGACTCGTTCCAATTCATACACATGGTCATCTTTTCCCTTTTCATGATCTACAACTTCCCTGATCAACCTTCTAATTCACCAAAACACATACATAACCAGGACAAACACAGAGAGATACAAACAGATGAAGTACCTACTACTTGCCAAGATTCTACTAAAACTTCTGTTCTGTAACTAATGGAAATATGAATTTCTTAGATTTTTGGAAAAGCAGTTTGATAATAGCTATAAAATGTATACAAATTCCTTTGCCTAACAGTGATTATTCTAAACATACAGACCACAGAAATAAGAATACCCGTATATTTGAATAAATACAGATTATAAAACTAGACATTCCAAGAGAAATGTGTGTGACTCCCTCTCTCTCTCATATATGTATATATAAATATGTTTTATAGCCTGGTGTTTAATGTTTTTCCTTCTGTCTCCCAAAATCTACCTTTTATATTGAACAGCTATCAATAAATTACAGCAGCTATGCTAAAAGACAGCTTTAGAGGTTATGCATTCATTAAAGAATAGTTGAAATCATTAATCCTAACTTAGAGACATACCCATTTTATTACATAAGTTACAGTAGCTTCAGAGATAATAAAATACCTTGGGACAAACTTAACCAAGGATGTGAAAGACATCTATGATAAAAACTTCAGGTCTCCAGAGAAAGACATCAGGAAATGGAAAGATATACCATCTTCGTGAATCAGTAGAATTAATGTTAAAATAATCATCCCACCAAAGGCAATTTACAGATTCAATACAATCTCAATCAAAGTACTGTCATAATTCTTTACAAAAGTCAAGGGGAAAAGCTTGTCAAAATTAATTGGAATCATAAAAGAAACCAGACAGCCAACGCAGTCCTGAGCACAAAAAAAAAATTATACTGGAGAGATTTCCAGATTTCCATATGTATCTGCAGTAATTAAAACAGTATGTTACTGGCACACAACCAGACATGTAGACCAATGAAATAAAATAAAAGACCCAAACGTGAATATTCTTAAATATAACCATCTGATATTTGACAAAGAGGCCAAAGAACATGTACCGGAGGAAAGACAGGATCTTCAACAAACGGTGCTGGGAAACCTGGATGTGCACTTGCAGGAGAATAAGATCAGAGCTGTACCTATCACCGCGCACAAAAATTAGCTACAGTGGGTCAGAGACCTCACACTGGAACCCGAAGTAGTAAAAATTCATAGCAGCAACTTTAAATGATAAACATCTAGGAAAGGATTACCAGAAAAGAGTTCCATTTCCCATTTTGTACTGCAAGCGAGTTCTCCTGAAGTCTGTATGCCCCATTTGTATGTGACCACAGAAACTTAGGGAAAAGCCTCAAAAGGCATCCGTGACGCTTTAAGCACAGCTTATGTGGGTAAAGGTGAAGTGATTTCCAAGAAATGACCCTGATATAGGTATTGCAGTGCCAAACATTTGAGGGGTTAGGAGGCAGGGGCTGTGGCTCTAACCTTGTTCTGGCTCGGAGACACCTAGCTAGAAGTGAACCTGCCAGACTTCCTTCCCGTTTCTCCTGAGAGTCCAAGATGCTTCCACAAAGGGGCCCAGACTCTACTCTGACTCTTGTTGCTTCCATATGTCAGGAATTATGTTTCTGACAACAGGTCTTCTCCTTTGAACCTTTCCTTCTTAGAAGATCAAGTCATCTCAGAGGATTAAGTCCCTGCGAGCCTGCCTTAGGCATTTGCTGTAAGAGATTTGATACTTCCCCTTCGTTCATTTGAGCAGCCCTGTGCGAATCAAGGAAGCTTCCTGTGTCACATTCTGACCTTCTCGTATGCATTGTGGGCGGTGATGAATGCTATCATTAAGGTAAATTCTAAGGGAGAATTCCCAAGGTTTTACTCAAAAGACGGCTAAATAGGAAGATTGACTCTGACATTACCCCAGGCCATAGCTCCTTGTTGGCCCCTGTTGCTGCTATGGTTCACAAAGTGGCAGCACCCATGAGGCTCAGGAGACTGAAACAGGTCTCTCTGTTGGGATTCTTTGTGTCTCCTGCTGGGACATCTTGTGTGCACATGTCCCAGCAAGTAACACAGAGAAACAAAATGCCTTGGCCGGGCTACAAAGTCCCTTCCTGATTCAGCAGCATCTGGAACCAATGTGGCCGCCAAGGGCCCCACAGAGCATGTGTTGAGGCTATTGGTCTGGCTACAGATGGGCCAATAGGAAGATAGGAATATGTATCAAAGTGTCTTCTCCAGACTTAATGTTTCCCTCCGTGATGTCACAGAGGAATGAAAGCTGCTCTGATTTGTCTTTGCCTTGGTTTTTGCCAGTTATGTGTTGATTCTGCTAAACTAAATCCCTTGTCAGACCCCTCGATTCTTAAGAAAAATGAAGTACTCACAGATGAATAAACACAAGTCACTCAGGTGTCATTTATAATATTGTCTGTCTCCTGGCACTTGTGATGCCTGCACACCTTCAGGGAGAGATGAAGCCATCAGTAGTATTGGGGCCTAGAGGTATGCACCATGGGGAGAGGCTGTCTTGGTGTGTGCATGTTTTAAGTGGGTACTGCGAAGGACAGTGGCTGCACAATCCACACCTAGTGATTGTTATTTCCTCATCCCCTTCTCTCCTGGACTCAAAATCACAGCTTTTCCTCACCAACTATGTTGTTCAGCTCGTTTGTATGTTTGTCCCGCCTGTATATTCTTCCTCTATAATCGAGAGCACATACCGTGGCCAAGACACAGGGAGCTTAATATACTGTGACTTGTCCTTATCAATACCAAAACCACGTTCAACTTTCTTTCTCTTCGGTGTGTGTGTGTGTGTGTGTTTGTGTCAGAGCTCCTGTTCTAGCTCGCATGGAGGGAACTTACAATCGGTATCCCCCCAGTCTTTGTGAACTGTGGAGAATTGTCAGGACAAAGAATACTTTTGAAGGTCAGTAGAATTGCTGGAAAGAGTAAGGGCTTTGACTGACCCCATGGGAGGGAAACTCATGACTGGCTGGGATGAAATACCACTGCTGTTGAGGCAGAGCACCCAGGAAGTGAACAACAAGTTCTTATTCTGCTCTGTCTTGTGTGTACATGTTACCAGTGATCAAATGTCTGGGTCCTCACAGATGGCAGGTTTTGAGAGTGTGAGACTCAGTTTGATGATGATGGGGTATGGATTCTTTTTTTCCTTCCTTCCTCCCTCCCTCCCTCCCTCTTTCTTTCTTTCTTTCTTTCTTTCTTTCTTTCTTTCTTTCTTTCT
>JABTXL010006268.1:4911517-4987846 GCA_025134845.1 Neodon shergylaensis | reverse complement strand
TCTTTCTTTCTTTCTTTCTTTCTTTCTTTCTTTCTTTCTTTCTTTCTTTCTTTCTTTCTTTCTTTCTTTCTTTCTCGTTGTGATTTGATCATGAGAGTAGCTCTTCCGTAGTGGGAAAGACCTGTAGAAGAAGACAGATTGCTGTTGGCTGTCTGTTCTATACCGTATGAAGATGGAGGGAGACAATCAACTCCAAACTAGGCATCAGGTGTTTGAATCTGCCTGTGCCTTAAACTGAGAGCTTTTAGTCTCTAGAACTGAGAAGTATGTTTGTGCTGTCAAGCTGCTCAGTCTGTTGTCACTTATGACAGAGGCCGTTCTCTCTGAATGGTGGATAGGCTAAGGGTTTAGAGACCCTAAGACCTGTGATAGACATGTGACAAAGGCATGAGGGAGAGGTGTGACAAAGGCATGAGGGGAATGTCTTGAGGAACAACTGATTATGGAGTCATAAACTGAACCTTTATGATCAATCTTGTTTCCTGTGGCTATGCAAACTACCAGCTGTAATCTGTGGTACCTACTTGGCAAATTGGGGGGTGGGGAACCCAGCAAGCAATTGAGGGTGTGGAAGTTAAAAAATGCACGAACTAAAGACATAGATTTATATGAGAAATTTAAAAAATAGCAGTGCAGATGATTTATATAAATAGGTGTTAAATAGGTTCTGAATATTAAATCCAGTGAGGTCAAAAGTTTAATTAAAACTTATAGAACATAATGTTAAAAGTACCATTTTAATATCATTTGTCTGAGAATTGCATCTAATAGCATTTTCTATGGAAACTTCTGGATAAAATATAAAAGCTGTAGCATGTTACAACCATATACCGTGAGTTCTGATGCTCTCTAAGCATCAATTTTCTTATTTTATTCATAGGAGAATAAAGAAAAGACAGTGTCAAACTGTTCAACGACTGTGCCAGGCTTCTTATTTTAGTAGCCAGAAAATACTTCAGGGTTAAGAGCATCTGGCATTTCCAGTTCCGTCATTCTTATAGAGCAAAATATTACCCAGATTGCTTGTTCATGTGCTTGCATGTGCATAGGTTTGTGTGTTTGTGTGTGTGCTAATGTGTGAGTGTGTGCATGCATCCGCGTGGTGTGTGTGTGTATAGTGCTTTTAACCCTTGCTCTGTTGACATTTTTGATTAGGTAATTTCTTCTCGTGTGGACATTTCTTCTGTATTACATTTTTCAGCACCCCAACCACTTGCTCACCAGCCGCCATTTCACCCACATTTGTGACAGACAAAAATGCTTCTGGATCCTGTAAACTGTTCTTTGGGAAGAGCTAAGAGTCTCTGTTTTGAGCCACCAGTTTCTGTGTCCTTATGAAATGAAGGCAAGGGAAGATGCAGGTCACAAAGATTTGTGTATTTGGATTATCGCGCATCTGTGAAGGCCAGGTCTTGGACAGGACACACTACAGTTTGACAGTTGTGCCAACAGCAGTAGCAGGCACATGAGAGCAGCTGCGGAGCTGAGGTCTTCTTGAGGGTCTGATCTCAGGTTTGTGGACGGTGCCCTCCCTCTGGACTTCACTGCTGGGAAGAGTGAGGGCCGCGTTATGTTGATCGAATGCGCTGAGCTCTCTCCCGCTGTAATCAGTAGTAAGTTTGCTCAGGCCCCAGAGCGTCAATGCCCAGCACCTGTGCGTATCTCTGTATTAATTGCCTGGGTAGTGGGAAAGCAGAGCAAATAGAGTTCACTCTTCATTGAGAGGAGTCCAGAGACTTTCTCTGGAATTTTGAGTTAATTTTATGATCTGATGACCCCACTTGTCGTTGCTTATTTGCCTTCCTGATCTCAGCGCCTGTCAAACCCACTACCATCTACTGCAGCATGTGTGCCTGATCCAGTGAATAGAGAGAGCCTTTTGTTTCTCCCGAGGTAGCGGCTCCTACTAAACTTGAGTACAACTTAAGGTTCCCTTTGAAGTGGCACATTATTTTTTGTTCCGCTTCCTCAATTATGCCCCAAAGAAGAAAGTTGTACAATAGAATATTTCATAGTCTGTATCTACCAGTTAAATCTGGGACCTGATGCCAGTTCTGGCACCGTGGAACATTTTATGAGCCTTATATGAGCTGGGGAACTCTTTGAAATGCATTGAGGCCATAAACCAGCAAGTGAATTATAACCATGCCGACGGTAGTCGTTTTGATTTGATAGGTGTTCAGTGGGGCTTCTATTACATATATTTTCCATTTTAGTTAAGGGAAAATTCCACCCAATTTGCTTAGACCAACCATCTGGAAATACTTCTCCTCTTTCTTGACTTCTGGCACTTTGCCATCCAAAAGCAAAAATAAAAGGGGCTAAGAAAATTATTTAAAAAGTACTGATTTAATGCAATTAATGTAAAATGAAATGTGTGTTTTCATTTTTCCAGAATGTGTTTTGAGTTAAATTAAACTGCCTTAAGACTTTTGAGGTCCTCTCTCTGAGAATGAGCTGTTGGCTTTCTTACCTTGCTGGTGCTTTTCATTTTGTACCTCCAGTGCTCAGCGCATCTTACACGTCTGGGTTCATTAAGCGCAGCTGCTTTACTAGGTGGGAGGGCTCTGTCTTCGCAACAAGCCTCAGCTGAACAGCTGAGGGCCCGGGAGTGGGGCAAAACTGCTTCTGTTCCGCACAGAGACCTCTTGTCCTCCCTGACACAAAACTGGCTTCAGAAGCCTGTGTTTTAATAGTTACTATGTCCAAGAATTCCTTGGTAATAGTTAACTTACCACTTAAAATCCGTAACTGATTAAGTTGAGAACTATCTTACCTGCTTAAATATCTAACCTGTGTTAATATGGCTAGATCTTTCCCTTCTTTTTTTTATCGAGTATAATGGGGTTAGCGAGATCAGTTCTGAGATGGTGCAGTTGGAAAGTAGTTGTCTGTGAAAGATTCGATGCTATAGCACAGGGGCTTCTTGCATGTCCTGTGCTAGTTACCCCTTGTCTGTTACGTCTGTCAGTAATCATGAAAACTGCAAGGCAAATGACTCTCTATCCTTAGTGTATGAAGCTGAGGCACAGAAGTTGGGGAACCCATAAGGTAGACCCATACAGCAGGGATTCATCCCTCTGTTTGATAACCCTAAAGGCAGGTGCTCTTGGATCAATGAAAACTGCCCAACACTTTTATTCTCTTGGTTCTGACATAACTGCAGTTGATATTCTCTTCCGATTAGCAGGTCTAGCAGCTATGCTATGGCTTTGGGTAAGGTTCTTTTTGCATTTGTGTGGATAGTCTAATAAAGAACCAGTGTTCTCAAATGTGATTGGTTGAAAGTGGGAAAATAGATGGTGTCATTGTTTTCTGATAATTTGCAAATGCACCTGTTTCCCTTTGCTGACATTTATGCAAAATCCCTGGTAGTTAGTGCACTGAATATAGATCAGCAATGATCTATATTCAGTGATCTAACATTGATCTATATTCAATGCTCTAACTGATGATATAGACCTAATCAGAGAGACATCGTTTTTATTTGATGCTCATGTAGTGTGACTGAATTGCATAGACATCAGTATAGAAAACCAAAGAAAAATTATCATATATGAAAACATTTTGTTTTACACAGAGTTGAATAACTAGATTTTGAAGGGAGCTGAGTAATTTTATGCATCATGCTTCATTTATTATAAAGGAAATTAATTTTGCTCGAGAGTATCCTTTGAAGTCAAATATTATTAGGATGATATATGATGATTATAATAAGATGTGTTTATGAATGTAATGTGTGCTTTCTTAAAATAATTATGTAATCAATTTTCTTATCACAATGGCAAAAGATTCAAGAGTTCTTTTTAACTTTCACCCATTTAGGTCAGAAATAAAGGAGATGATAATTACAAAGCAGGTACTTTAGATTAAGAAAATAAATTTCCTCTTATTTCTTCTCTGATGAGTTTCCTTGCTTTTGTGACAAATTTACGCATCTATTTGAAGATCTCCCTTGCTTGAATGTATCAAAATTCATTTACCTGAGCAGAGATGGAACTTCCTGTGATTGTGAGGCTGTTAGGAGCACAAAGACCACAGAAATGTTTCAGGAATGTATGGGAGTTGGCTTTTCTTAAGCACATTTGGGTTTTTGTTGTCCACATATGACGGTGACAAACCCTGTCCTGTCACATTTGCTCCTGCTCTGCCACTGTGGATTCTTAGCTAAGAGACAGCACAGGTAGTTTGATTTCTCCGACTTGGTATAGTAATTTCAAACATTCATTCTGGGCCCTTCTCCATGTTCATCTTCCTTCAGTCACACACCCCAGGAGACCTCACCACTCTCCCCAGTTCCTACTACTTCAGGGCTTAGAAACCTTTCATTGTGAAGATCCTCTGAGATGCACCAGAGGTTTTTCATCCATGTTGGTGTGTACCTGTCTCTTAAGTAAACCCTTGCTCTGCCCTGCCCACACTTATACGTCTTTCTACACATGCTGAAACATTCCCCACCTCTCTCAACCTCTATCCCCGCTCCCAGTCTCCCTGCTTCCATTCTACCCCATCAATCAAATTTGACTGTTAGTGACAGGGCTTTCTGTACAGCTCTAACTAGCCTTGATCTTAGAATTCTGAGTGCCAGGATTCCAGGTGGATGCTGAGATACCCAGAAGGAAATCTTTCATAGTCCTTGAGCAGACAGTTGTATTCTTCTCACTGTTCTAATGCTCAGATCCTCGTTTTTAGTTTGTCCTGTGAGTATCTTGGATAGAGTTGTCTATTTCTTCCATAAATGGTACGGATATGGTTAATTTCTGTCCTGAATCTTCAGAACATCCCTCGCAGCTTTCCTGGAAACAGTCCACTGTTCCCAAAGTCTTCTTCATCCTTGACTCCTAAGAGCCCATACAAGGCTGTGTTATCTAGATCCCCTTTTCTGGGAATTCAGGATTTTGTTTAAAGTCTGTCCATACTCATTTTCTGTGCGTTTCACTGGGTGGATTATCTGGAATGTCATAGAGTTAAAAGAACAGATACTGCTGATGGTTGGATAACAGGTGTTCTGTTATAGTAACTCAATTTATTTCTAGAAGGAAAGAAAACTGGATGTGCTTGATGAAGAAAAAGTATTCTATTAAAGAAATAATTAAAAGTAAGCTTTGTTCTGTTTTTATTTTTTATAGGCTTCGTGATCTGACAGACTAAACAATATGATGTCAATCAATATAGCCATTGCAAAAGTCTTCATGGATACTTATCTAGGATGGTGTAGGAAATGGTAAATAATGTTTTATTTGGTTGAAATAATTCTATAAACTTTAGTAAAGCAACCGGAATAAAAGGATGAGAAAAAGGAGAGGGACACCTATAATCCATAAGTTTTTTTTTTTTCTGGGATTTACATGGACATGACACTATCTTCTCTGAGGAGACAAGGTCTTTCCAGGAAGAGACCAGCTTGCCTGGACTTAGCTCAAACCATCTGTCTCACGTGTTGGGCATCTCCTATACCAGCAATGCCTTGTTATTTAGTTCCAGCCAGACTCAGTTTACTTTCCTACAAGTTACAAACTGTGATCTTTTTCTAATCATGATGGCATATGTCTCAGTTAGGGTTTTATTGCTGTGAAGAGGCATCATGACCACAGCAACTCTTATTAAGGAAAACGTTTTATTGAGGCCGGCTTACATTTTCAGAGGATTAGTCCATTATCATCATGGTGTAAAACATTGTAGTGTACAGGCAGGCATGGTGCTGGAGAAGGAGCTAAGAGTTCTACATTTTAATTTGTAGGCAGCAGGAGGAGACTGTGAGCCACACTAGGCCCAGCTTCAGAAGACCTCAAAGTTCACCACTACAGAAACACACTTCCTCCAACAAGGCCACACCTACTCCAAAAAGGCTACACCCCTAGTAGTGCTGTTCCCTATGGGTCAAGTGTTCAAACATGTGAGTCTATGGGGGCCGTAATCACCACACTATATCTAATTTTTATTTCTTCTTTCTTACATCTCTTCCTTAATAATTCAGAAGCACAGTTTGATTCATTGACCTTGCATTCAGCCATGTTCATAACAGTAGTGTGTGCATGGTGGAGAGGGGACTTGATTGTGGGTCATGTGAGAGAATTGAACACTGTACTTGCCGGGGACTTTGTAAGGGATACTCAGGTGTGCTTCATGGATGTGAAGCTAGGGATCAACTTTTCTATGTACCCTAAGGCAGTTCAAGGCCACTGGCTATGGACTGAGAACCAATGTCCTTGTCATGGCTGGAGGTAGAGGCTACTGCAGTTCAGACAGAGCCTCTGTGCAAATCTCACGCCATGTGTCTGTTTTAGCCTCTTGTTTGAGCTAAGTGCTATCCAATTAGGAAGATTTATTAAATCCGGGGGCCTTTCCAGATAATCAGTAGCGCAGAGAACATTCTAGACACACTGTTTGATCTCCACATTTCCATTGTACTAACATCTGATCCCATTTCTTTTGGCCAGCAATAAATAGCTTTGTATGCATGAAAATTGAGAATAATTTTTGGACTAGTATTGCAAGTTATTTTATTTATGGTTACGGAGTGTGCGTACTTTTTCAAATTATCACAGAATAAAGGAGAAATGCCTTTACAAGAACAAGAGTCCAGATGCAAGTTTTCACTCTCAATAACTCAAGAAGAAATGGTGCGGAGGTGCAGAATGGTCTGTAGTAGAGATGTAGACAGTGTGTAGGTCTCTGTCGTACTTACAGATTGTTTTGTTTGCTTATTTATAATCAGGGAAAAGAGGAGTTTGGATGCTTTACAAGTTAAAGACAAATGAAATGAAAGACAAAATCCTGATCTGGAGAGACTGACTACTGAATGCCCAGGGAAATCAGGCAATAAAATAGCCTGGAACAAGATGCTTTTAAAGAGTGAATGAAATGAAGGGTCTAACGCTTTACATTTTATGTGTCATCAAATAAAATTTTATGCTATATATTCTGTGTTTTTAATCCTTTCTTAGTAGCTACCTGAGCATATTGCTACTATTCTCCTTATTAGATTATCCTTTCTTAATAGATTCCCCCTTTGTGGAGCTTCGTGCAACTGATTATCATAGGAGGTGTGTGTGTGTGTGTGTGTGTGTGTGTACGAGACAGAGGTGGAAGGTTCACTGTATAGTACATACTTGTTTGTAAATTGAAAAAGAAATGAAATTTAAGAGATTTTAAATTTTGGATTTAGAAATAAAAATCTAAAGGCTGATAAACAAAATTCCCGATGTTAACTTTTAACTTCTACTTCTAAAAGTATTAAAATTCTCATGATCCAAACTCAAGTTAAAATGAAACTTTCTTTTCCCAATCAGTTATTTTGCCTGGTACCTCCTAGGAAAGTCAGGCAAGCTATTTAGCTCAGGTTTGTAGTGCCCCTGGACTGAGAAGAGGAAGAACCTTGAATGGAGGATAGCCTGGCATACTTAATAAGAAACCAGAGCAGTGCAGGACCTCACTTGTCCAAGCTACAGAGTTCAGAAGTCTTGTCCTGCCTGGAGCTTTTGATTTGGGTGGTGTTGGATGGCTGGGGGTGATCGGTCTCCATTTCCTCTTTCTCCCTGGGGCTGAGCGGGTCTTCATCAACATCCAGGTGCACTAATGAGCTCTCAAGTCCCCAGAGGGAGAAATGAGCTTTGCCACAGGGAGAAACTTAGTCACTGAAGTTAAGGTCTAAAGGTCAACCAGCTAATCAGTTACAGACCTGCCGCTGGGGAGACTCCTCAGCAGGAATGCGTGCTTGCAGGTGGATGGTTATCTGTTCCAAGGTATGGGTGGGGAGGGGAAACATGGGCTCCTCTGCATTCATGCATGCAGATGGATGACTGTCCCTCCCCAGGTATGGTGGGAGGGGAGAAGAGGAGGCTGCATTGTGCACCCTGGTACACACAGAGACTTGGGGTTTTAGCTCTGCCTCCCCCTGGCAGATTACCAATGATTCTTTTATACAGTGTTTTTTATGTCAACTTGCCTAGTCAATTAATTGTTGATCATGATTCTCTATGGAGGGCTGTGAGAGGTACAATCAGAATCTCGGGTTCCAATACGGGATATTGCAGCGAAACATCATAGAGGGTGTTCTCCTGGTGAATCCATGTGTCTTTATCCATCTTCAGTGCTGGAGATGAGACTATACTTCTGTGAACTGTCAAAGGTTAACTGGAGAGCATCATTTAGCATCAGGACTCCTGGCCTATTTCAGTCAAATGAACAATTTTTATATGATGCTAACATAGCCCCAGATTTTCTGTGACTGTGCTTGTAGGAGAGACAAGGTAGACTCAAGGGTTTTGAAAATGGGATTTTGTTATTAGAAAGTTGAAAGCCAAGAGCTGAATGTTCCTGGAAGGTACCCAATATTTTTTTCTGTTGTTGAAAAGGTTACTTACTAAAGCATAACTTAAGCCAAATTTGTTTTCATTTTAATTGATCTTGTAGTTTTAGTTACTGCGACTTTAGTGTTTTTTTTTTTTGTTGTTGTTGTTTTTTTTTTGGCTTTTTGAGGCAGCATTTCTGTGTAGCCTTGGCTGTCCTGGAACTCACTCTGTAGACCAGGCTGGCCTCAAACTCAGATCTACCTGCCTCTACCTGCTGAGTGTTGGATTAAAGGTGTGTGCCACCACGGCTCAGTTTGTGTTATGAATATGGTATGATTAGTAGCAAGCAGTATCCTGAGCATTTTCAGGTAACACAGAGGCTAAGAAACTGTGGTGTGTAGTTTACTGTATGAAGTATTTCCTCTATGACAATGGCTGTCTAAATTTCACTTCATGATCTACTTGAAATTCATCTTTAACAAGAAACATTCTCATAGTGGTTTGTTTTTAAACATGCACAAACTGTACATAACACACATACACCACATATAAACACACACACATATATACACACCACATACACATTCACACATATACACACAAAAAACACTACAAACACATTTACAAACACAAGCACCCACTGCACACACATACAAGTACACAAACACACTCACATACACACATATGCACACACCCCACACAATACACACACACACACACATTTAATTCTGGCACTAATAAGAATTGGACTTAGGGACTTTTGCATGCCAGGCAAGTGTTCTAATGCTTAGCTATGCTCTTAGCTTAGTTTCTTTGCCTTTTTGTTGAGGATTCTCATTGTCTGTTTGTTAGCTCTAATTATTTCTATTTTTAATGTACTATAACAATTCTTAAAAGTCAACCTTTGCTCCATTTTTTCAAATTCATCAATAAGTTCCTTAATACTTGGTAAATTAAAAATAAAGATTTATTGTAATTTTTCAACTATTCATGTATGTGTGGGTCTTGTAAACGGGACTGCAGGTTCCTTGTTGTCCAGAAGAGGGAGCTGCATCTCGAGGAGCTGGAGGTCCAGGCAGTTGAGAGCTCCCTGATGAGGGTGCTGGAAACTGAACTCTGCAAGAGCAATGTGTCCTCCTAACCATGGAGCAATCTCTTCATCCCTCACCTTTATATAACTTAAATAATGTAGCCTAGTGCTATTCACACTTTAAATGACCACTAAATGTTCATGCTTAAATTCAGTATCTACACAGCTCACAATGTTGCCTTCATATCTAGAATTCTTTTCAGTGAGTACAGAATTAGTATTCTTTTTTTTCTGTCTAAAGCAGAAATAAATTCAAGTCTCCCTGGGTTTGATTACTGACATGAGGGTGATTTGTTTCATGTTTGCGAAAATGATTCTGGCTTTAGACTTTCCTGGGCTTTAATTACTGTGTTTAGTTTAAGATAAATCCAGAGTACAATCTATAAAAATATTCCCTGTAGCCAGCCTTGCAGAAGCCAATGCTATCTTATTTAACATGCTATGAATTAATATCGACTTTTCTGCTGAACTTGACAGTAAGAGATTGCCATTAGGCAAATATTCACGTTTTGACAAATACTGCTGCTATGGTTGTGTAGTCCTTTGAGACGGAGCCTGTTTGCGGATGGTCATTTAGCCTTCTTCTATTCTAACATGTTCTTTGCCATTTCCTTGGCCACATAATGCAATAGAAACATAGCAGTGCCACTGTACGTGGGAGTGGGAAGCCAGAGTCACTTTGCCTCCTGATGTGTACAGAGTGAACCCAGACATTGTATATTTCGATTGGCCTCTCTTCTCAGTGTGTGAAATCCATCTTGCTCAGCCTGTTCACGCTGTGTCCCACATAGCTTGCAAGTGATCTACTGTGATGGTTTGAATGAGAAATGTCCCCAGCGGCTCATATCTGAACACTTGGTCTCCAGCTGTGTTGCAGTTTGGTGAGGTCACGGAACTTTTTGGACATGGAGGCTTGCTGCGGGAAGTACATCACTTAGGACAGGTTTTGAACATTTTTATTCTCACCCTACTTCCGGTCCATTCTCTCTGCTCTCAGCTGTGGTTGAAGATGTCCTCTCTCAGCTTCTTACTCGAGCCAATTGCTGCCATACCTATCAGCCATGGTGGCTTTCCCCTTGTAAACCAAGAGCAGGATAAATGATTTCCTCTATAAAGCTGTTTTGGGGCTTGGTATTTGGTCACAGCAATAGAAATGAACTAATACATGAAATAAGCACATTTGAAATCCTTTCTTTAAAATGGGAATAAAAACAAACTCATAATATTGACCATCAGCTGCACGCTCAGCCAGGCAGCCTTGAAACATAACCTCCTGCGCCCAGCAAGGTAGATGAGGATGGGTGGCTGTGGTCCCCACCAGCAGAAATGATACCTAGGGATATTCAGAAAACCGGACTTTCACTGTCGTCTAAAATCTGCAAAATTGCTGCGGGTGAGTGGAAATGTGGGAAGCCATGAGTTGGGATTCACGAACAATATTCATGAGGAGGCCTGTGCAGTCCAAGCGGTGAGCATTTTAGACCCTGGGGAGTCGATGTTTCCATGAGGCCAGTGATGTGCGGAGGACGGGAATGCTTTAATGAGGAGGTTGTTTTGCATACCGATTTGTTTCCCCGACATGTATAAACAGAGTCTCTGAGAACATTCCAGGACACAGTGTTGGGGCCTGTTGTTTCATAGAGTGGTAAAATAATATCTTGCTTAACATTCTGTAACTTCCAAACCACGGGGCTCCTCATTAAAGGGGGTGAGAGATCATGCCTTGGGGAGCTGCTTACCTGAGTCATCTTCTTTGGGTAGTTAGATAATCTGCTCTGGAACTAGTACCTGCTGAGAGAGACGGAGGCACTGTGCTGGCTCGTCGCTTATTGGCTTGTGGTCATAAAAGAATATTCTACTTGCATAAGTTAGCCCCTGGTGTCACCTAGACCTGCCACCTAGCTAGTGTCTCTTCATTTATCTGCCGCTTTTCCATCCTGTGACCTGTGACTTAACTGTGTGAAGCTACTGTGACAAGTCTTGACAGAATACCATGACATCAAGAAATTGTTTTCAAATGGTCTCTATTATTTCTTTTATTTTTGAGGATATAGTATAACTACATCCTTTTTCCTTTTCATTTCCTCCTTCCAAACCCTTACATATACTCCTCCTTGCTCTGTGTCAAATTCATGGCCTCTCCTTTCATTAATTGTTAATGTATGCTTATATGTGTATACATACATATTCCTAAATACGACCTGCTTACTTAATATAATGTTGTTCCTTTGCATGTATGGTTTCACGGCTGACCATTCGGTGTTCAGTGAGCAGTTGGTGAGCTCTTCCCTAGGAAAGACTATTATTTCTCCTGCTCTCAGTATTCCTTAGTTGCCCGTAGTTCTTCAAATGGTTTTTCATAAGAGGAAATTTATAGTCACTCATCACTGCAAATACATTTTGAGGTAATTTGATTAAATAAGGATCCTGATGATAATAGCTGTAGAGGCTTGATCTGTTTTACTAAGTCTGTAAATGGTTGGCCTTGATTGAAACATTTATTGCTGGCATGAAAAGATTATGGGCTTCTACTACAATTTACTCCATTTTTCTTGACTTTAACATGATATAATGAAATATAATAAATGTTACAAATTTATGTTCAACCGTTTGATTTTTTGACTTAAATTACAGAAGTAATCATCAGTACATTCTGGTTTAGCATCCTGTCAGGTAGCTAATGAAAACACGTATTGGGAATATTTGACAGCTCCACATTTGTAGATGGACAAGGAGGATGCAGCTCTCTTGCAGGAGAGTGACAGCAGATGCAGGATCTGAACACCACAGGGCCATGCTGTGGCCTTTTCGGGGATGTTTACAAGCTTTGGTAGCAGAAGAGCTGTGTTAGCTCCAGCTTCTCTTTTATTTCTTAATCTCCTCTTGTGCTTCATTGCACGGTTTGTTTCTGAGGCTTTAACCCTCTCCACACTGACCGGGAGAGTTCAAAGAGAAATGCCCCATTTTCTCCCATCAGAGCATGAGACACCTTAAAATTTAAGGTTCAGATCTTCGCTGTATTGTGTCAGTGAATCACCTCCTGCTAGTCACAGTGAGATGAGCCGTGTGAAGAACCCACTATTCTAATCTCCCAGCAGTCCACAGGGAAACAGAAATAATGTCCTAGTTTCGTAATCAGGCATTTGAGCCTCAGAAAAGTGAATTAGCTCCTGCGTATCACAGGGCCAGCGAAGTGAAGGAATGGAACCAGCGTCACCTCAGTCCTCTGTTGTTCTCCATTCTATATCTTACAAGCATCCACTGTGCTCAGGAAACATTTAAGACCTGAGCTCTTCTGTGGTAGAAGGGATACAGCTGTAGAGATTATTTTTATGATGTCACTCTCTAAATGTAGTAGCATATATACATATAAGATAAAGCATGTTTATGGAAATTACTGCCCACCTTTTAGTGTGTTGATGATATTAACAGCACGAGTGTATTTATTCCTTACAAAAGTTCGCATAGTTGGATGAAGAAAGGGTTGACAAAGGTTAGTAACTCTTCCAGAGTCAGAAAGGATGAGAACACAGTATATTTTAAGCCGCCATGTCTAATTCATTTTAAGATGCCTCACTTCAGGGAAACTTAGCAAATAGTATTTACTTATGCACACAACAAATGCTCAAGTCGGTCCCTTCAAGATTTCTGATTTTATGTTTACAATGTACCTGATTAGTCCTGGCCATGACCTACATCACCTTGTTAAGTGTGGGAAAGCTAGGCTGTTCATGGGTATTCTTTTATGATTGACAGTAAAGAAAAAGAGGACCAAATGAGTACAATTGTGACATGGGAGTTTGTGTGCGGGAGTATGGGTGCATGTGTATGAGTGTGTGTATGTGTGAGTGTATGCATGTGTGTGTGTATGCACAGTTAATTATTGTAAGACCGTACAAATACATACAGGATTTCCATGTCATAGGTCAAAAGAGAAAACTGTCTCCAATTTTTTTAAAGGTTCCTTGAGACAGTGGTTGTGCTGACTGCTCAGAGACGCAGGTATGGAGGAGATGTCGAGAGTTGAAAAAGGCAGCTGTTGGCTGTGACTCTGTTTGGCTTAGGTAGAAACCCTGGGTCAATTCTAATCCCTTCAGTTCCTCAAGAAAATTCTCATGGGAAGAGAATCTTTCTCAAGTATTCTCGTACAGCCAGAAATCCTACCTGGTGGTCAAGAGATTAATCTGTAGAGAGGTGACAGTTAAGGTCTCATAGCCTGGTGCTTTAGGGCCTGCCTACGTGTTTTGTGACCTGAACTGCTCTTGACAGCTTGACCAGCTTTGCAACCTGCTGTGGTGGGAAGAGTGGGAGACTGGTGGTTTCCATGGGTAAGAGCTCGATCTGAACATGTCAGTCCCTACCAGTGCATAGGTGTCACATGATTGGGGTTTTGCATCAAGAAGAAACCACATGGTTTCCACGGTGGCTCCAAAATTCCAGAAGAACTTCTAGAGGAGTCAGGCATAGACCCAGCACCATTCTCTTTGCTTAACAGATGGCGCTGTGGCCTCTGCACCCTTCACGATCAGCACAGTGGTCTGTTCATCCAGGAGGAAGTCGGTCTGGAGACTCGGGCACAGTTTTGCAGATGTACTTTGTCCACTGTCATAACTATTGTTTCTTCTGTTTGCTCTTCATGTGGTATTGACAAAAAAAAGATCATTATATTACCTTTCTGCTTGAATTTTTTTTTGACTCAGGCAAAAGGATAGAAAGAAAGAGGACATCTCTGCTCTGCTGAATTTGATGGAGAAGACTGTGTAGAGGCACTGGGGTTTGTCGGAGGTTTGCAGGGCATATGTTTGGGAGATGAGTTTTTGAGCATAGAGCTTGGTCTCCACCAGCACAACTATTGAGAAAATCATGAATATAGGTAACATAAATTATCAAGTAATGTTTAATGTTAGGTAATATAAATCGTAGCATACTTGGTAATTTAAAGTACTGCAAGGTGTTTAAACTAATTGGTAAAATCAGCCCCTTCATGAATATGTATGCATTAACGAAGTGGCTGATGAAATGAAGGTAAAATGTGCTTTGAGCTAAAATTATTGAATAAGGCTGTCAAGTTGGCACCGGTTTTTAAATGACCACCTTACTGCTTTATTTATCAATAGCTGTTAGGAAGATTCATAGAAAAGCTTTGCATTAATATTTTCTTTTTTTTAGGTATGTGTATAGGAGTGGAAATATGGGGATAGTAGAGTTTGTATTACAGGGACTATGCCCCCAAATTAATCAATTAATTATTATCATTTATTTATTCATTTGTGTTTGCGTATGTGTGCGTATAAGATGGTAATGTTTCAATGTTCATGTGGAGGAGACTTTTCACCTGGAGGGCTGAAGGGATTTGCAGCTGGCACTCCCGAGTTGCAGCCACGGCTCACATCTGTGCCCACTGTAACTCTCAGAGGAAATTGGTTTCTCAATACACGAGCAGCCTTGACTTTTCCTTTAACCTTCCCTCCTGTAATCTGTAAGAATCACCATTAAACACTGGAGATAGATATTGGACCATAAACTACTTTTGAGGGTTATGATCTCATTGTATTTTATCTACAGCATGATATGTAGGGGAAACTCATGTGATAAATGGAGATGCTGGCCATGGTGTTCGGAACAAGTTAGTTCCGACTTCCACTTAGGGAGTTACAGATGGATACCACTGATGTACTTAATTTGGTCTGGAATTTGATGTCACACTGGTCTCATATTTCCTCTAGGTTTCTGAGCTTTGTGATCTTTTTTCTTGATTTGTGTACTTCTACTTTTGCTTCAGGGAGTGGGTCTGTGGTCAACGTGCTTGTTGGGTGGAAAAACACTAATTTAGATTCTAGTTACCCACTGTACTTTTGTAGGATTTCTTGAAAGAAGATATAACATGTGGTTCTATTTTACCTCTTTCTATTGATAAAGGACCACCTTCCTCTCAGATTAGAAGCAGAGTAGATATCACCCAAGCTGTCGGGTCCTGCATGTCTTGGTGCCGTTGAATTACGATGACGCCTTTGGGTCATGATCCTTCCAGGATGACAAAATCCTTATTTTCTTTAAAAAAAAATCTTTGATGCCATCTTCGACCTTCTAGACAATCAAAGGTAACCATGTGCCTCAGGTTTTATTAAGGACAGAGGCATTAAAGGTCATTCTCATGTAATGGTAGTTAGAGAGTGTGTTTAGGGCTCTATTCTCTCATGGTTATTTTCTGTAGCATTTTCATAGAAACATAATGCATCATATACTTTATATCATAATTATACATAAATATCGTAATAGTTTCACCTTCCCGCTTGGAGGAAATGTGGTAAAAACACACCACAAACACCAAAACTTATATAGAATTGCATATCCTAAGACATTCTGATAGACAGGAATGTTTTTCTCCACAAAATAACTGAAACAATAAAGTCCATCCTGTCATATTGCAGAGTTACCCTGGTTTTCCAGTGGGCCCTACACCTCTGGGCTTCATATTGGTTTGTTAGTTCGATCCTCTCCTGCCTATGGAGAAAGCTCAAAGCCTATCTCTGTGTGGAGACAGAAACAGAAGACAATCAACTGGTTAGCAATTGCACTGGGATCTGCAGCCCAGGAGTCGTGGTCCAAGACCAGGACTCTAGGAGTCATAAACATTTGTTGTTAGAATCTTTGAGACATGGCCTCACTCTCCAGCTAGGCTCTTCTGAAACTCACTCTGTCTTTCTTCTTGACCTAGAACTTAAAAAGGGGAAACAATTTTTATCTTAAAATAGCATCCTGTCACTACATGCTTACTCATTAGCCCCTCCGCTGCTTTAGGGGAGATCAGGAATCAGTGAATCCATTGGTTGCAGATAGTGTCAGTCACACGTGCATTCAATGGCCCTAAGTTACTGAGCACTGTAGCTTAGCAACATGTACACTGTGACATCTTGATTGTTTCCCCTGGTAACTGTGGGGCGACTTAGGGCTGAGGGTTACTACTTCTCAGCATCTCATGAGATCATAAGACCAAATATCTAGAGCTAGGGGAAAGATCTCCATTCAAGATTTAAAGTGTTGCTTCTTTGTAACGAACATACATCTCTCCTGTACCACAGTAGCACTGAAGACTTATGGTCACACTATTGGAAGTCTGAGCCCAGCTATAGACACTCCCAGATCCTGCTGGCTCCGAGTAATTGGACAAGGATGGATATATTTCAATTTAAGTGTCTGCTAGCATCTGTGTTAAAATTGTACCTGGTCTTGCTTTTTATCACTTGCACTAAGACAAGAGGCAGGAAATGTCTGTTGTGTGGATTTAAGAGACAGGAGATACCACTGTGTCCATGCAAGGTCACACATGGAAGGGATCACTGAGAAGTAAAACAGAGCACAGAATGCAACAGCACCCAAGCCTTGGTCAGACTTTCTAAGGAATGGGAGTGAGAGGGGCAGGCAGTTGCCTTGGATTAGATACTAAATCTATCTGTTTGTGCAAGGAGTGATCTCGTAAGTTCACATTTGTGCTTGTCGTTTCTGACCTGTGGGAGTGAAGTGTCTGCTTCTGAAAGGAGAACCGAATGTGTCCACTTTCTCCTTTGTGGTTCATAAGTCATCCTTGTGTAACTTTGGCCATAATTAGAAGAAACTGTAGGTAATTTCCTGATGGGTAAGATTGAACTCAACAGGGACATGACTGTGACTCTTACTATTTTGGTGTGTGTGTGTGGTGTGTTTGTGTGTATGTGTGTTGTTTTTATGAGACACAGTCTTTCAATTTAGACTTGACTGTCCTGGAACTCATTATGTACCTAGCCCTGCCTTGAACTCACAAAGATCTGCTGGGATTAGAGGCATGCCACCGTGGCCAGCCTTTAATCACCTTTTCAATGGAAAGGAAGTCCACATCAGAGAGAAGGAGAACCTGTGTGCTGTGTTTTTTACAGCAAGTTTGCTGTTTACCATGGTGACAGGGTACCTATGAGCATCAAAGCAAGACATTCCGACCATGTTGGATGGAAGCGCTTGTTTCTGCCTGTGAGTTTCTTCATAGAACCTCAGGGCTTTACATAATGGTGCTGATTGGACAAGGCTGATAAAGCAGTCTCTTTCCTCCAGTTAAGTTTTCGCCCAGGCAAGAAGCAGAGAATGAGCAAGGAGAAAGAGGTCTTAGTATTGGGACTGTTTTTCACGGCACCCAATGCCCACCTGTATGGCAGCTGGTCTTGAAACTGTTCTTCACTGACCTGTGGGTGGGAGTTCCCTAGTCCATCTGGAGAGTGTGATTTGCCTTTGCCCTGGCAACAGATGCTCTTTCTGGCCACCCTTCTTCAGACCCACGCAGGCTTTTCCTCTTCCTTGCAGTAATTCTCATTCCTATGACTCAGTTTCCCGTTCTCGCCTGGCAAGTTTGAACTGAATCCGAATATCGCCTTGAGTTGCCTCATAAAACAATCTCTCCTCACTCAGTTTGTAAGGAAATAAGCTTCTTGCTTTATATTGCAAAAATAACGAACACTCATTGAAATTCAGTCGATATGTAAAAATATTTTAAAACATGTTCTTGCTACCTTGGAGTAACCGTGTTTGACTTTGCGCCTACAAATGTAAAATATTTATTTGCTCTCGTTCAGTCAAAAATTGGATTTTTCTGTCTTTCTCCCCCTCTGTTGATAAATGTGCACATTTTGTTTTCACTCTGCATTGTTATTGGATTTATGTGCCAGAATGTCGAGTTTTACTGCATTGGTTTTACACGCTGCATGATATTTAATGGTATGGATATATCATAACTTATTTGATCTCATTACTTAGAGCTTTGGTCTATTCATTTCAAACAAATAAGTGTGTTTGCGCCCCCTCTCTCCAGTAACTTCTGACCTGAGACTTGATAGCTCCCTCTGCCAGGAGTCGGCTACTTTTGTTTCCAGTTCGCTGACATGGTTCCCATACTTAAAAAGCTCATTGCTTCTCCACCCTCCTTTCCTGTTAGCCTGCTCCTTCTTTTCTGTTTCTGTTATTGCTTACATGGTTGGTTCTTTACATGAGAGGAACGCTGAATGATGAAGGCCCACACTAATGTATGGGCCCTTTCCATGCAAAGAGGACATTAAGCCACAAGTCAGAAGAAGCCAGGCAACATGGAAGCACCTTGTAAGGGCCACAGGATATAGCATCGCCTTCGTTAGTTCCATCAGAACTTTCCTTTGGGGTACTGATGAGCTCTGATGGTAGTGGGGGATTAGTGCCTGCCCTGGGCCTCCGAGGATGGGTATGATCTAATATAGACCTGGCGGTGTGTCTTCCAGGCAGAAGGGAGAGCGAGAGACCTGAGAACCTTTATCATGACAACACCGTCAGTGGCTCATCCTGCTCAATGCTTCAAGTTCATGCAGCTCACATCTCTTTCCACATCAGCAAAGTCAGCCTTTTATTTCTGTCTCCTTTGACCTTTGTGCAGCTTCATTCAATTCAGATAGTGCTAGTTTTTCATTCTTTGGTCGTAGGTGGCACAGAGCTGTTGCCCATCCCTTGACTGTGATGTGGTACACTGTGAAGACGCTTGTGCTTCCAGCAGACAGTAGACTCTGATGTCGCATTTGAGATTTTGCTATTATGAACAGTGCAATTACGAATTTTCATGTGTTTCTTGGGCAGATGTGGGATTTTCTTAACACTCAGACAGCATGCACTCACAGCTGTTGCGGAACACCAAACTGCTCCTATTGTCTCTGTTTAGGGGGGCACTAATTTGTTTCCTGGGAAAATTATAAAGAATTTCTCTTTCTTTGCCCATAGTCTTGCTTGTTTATATTCATCAAATCTTCTTTACTGCTTCCTAACTGCCAAGGAGTAGCCTGACTTTTTTCAACTTGGCTCCTCTGATTTTCAATCATGTATCCTTTCTAAACTATGTATAGGACATGGGAACCGAGACCAGAGGATAGCAGTAGTGGTGATCTCACACCCGAGCAGTCTGCTCCCACTGGTATTGTCTGCAGCAACATTCACAGGCAGGGAAGTCTACTGCAGGGGGCTTTGCAGCCTGAGTTACTCCGTGGATGGTCCTTAAGCTATAGACTCCATAAACAGGCAGCTGTTCATCCTGCAGCCATGGTTATGCCCTCCTCGGTTCAGGAGCTCCCTTGCAATCGGTGTGCCGTCTTATCCCCTCTTCCAGAGTCAGATCTTGGAGTTACTCTTTTCATATTTTCATTAACCTCAGCACCATCATTTGGCTTTTAATATTGTGAAATACGGATGCAAAAATACTTGGGAATTACTTTCAAACCATAATGACCTTTAGTGCAATATGAATGCTGACCTTTCCACATTCCAGGATTATGAACTGAACAACACACAGCACCTCATGTTCCCAGAGCATACGGATGTCCCCACACTGTGTAATGGGCTAATAATTAGATGCTTTTTGTGGGCCACTTTGTCTGTTTTGACCTGCCTTTGAAGTCTCACTTGTAGGCCGTTAGAGATCTGGCAGCTTTCTGTAGAATCTAATGTGAAATTCATCAAAAGTATGATTCACTGGCCGAAATAAACCATCCAGGTTTCTTTTCCTTCATCTGGCAAGAAGGAGACCTTCACAATGAGCTAACCCAACAGCTGGGTATATAGATATTGAATCCCTTCTGTGACTACCAGGTCAGTTTAGAACATTTACATGTGTGCTACTATGTCCTAGGTCCTAGGGAGCACAGAGAATAAGCAAAGATATCAGTCAATTGCCAAATGTAAATTTCATAGGTCCTCTCAGCATCCTTGAGATGCTTGAGGACAAGGTCATTGGGATTTGTTGCTGTCATTGACCAAGTCAGTATGTTTTATGTCATTCTCATTCGTTCTCAATTATATGCTTCCTTTCTTGATTTTTTTCTTTGAAAATACTGAGTATTTTACTATGTTCTTGTGGAATATTTTAATCTATTTATTGTTTATAACATACATTTAAAATGGTAAATGATGTTTTAATATACATATATTATGCGGCTAAATTATGGTGTTTATGACCACTTTTTTTTGTTTGTTTGTTTTTTCGAGACAGGGTTTCTCTGTAGCTTTGGTGCCTGTCCTGGAACTAGCTCTTGTAGACCAGGCTGGCCTCGAACTCCCAGAGATCCGCCTGCCTCTGCCTCCCGAGTGCTGGGATTAAAGGCGTGCGCCACCACCGCCCGGCTTATGACCACTTTTTAAATAAATCTTCTGGGACAGGTTGTAAAGTACTCCATCGATACACCGAGTAACTAGTTCACATAGTTTCAAGTGATACGAAGCAGAGGTGTGAACCGCGTTCGGTAGGAGTAACAGGCAGGTTTAGGTCACTTGGCTTGGGCTTTACATTGCAGTAAAGCCTAGTCATATGAAGAAAGCACCTCGGAAAGCTCGGAGAAGACTTGTGTCCTAAGAATCAGCCAGTGATGCTGCCAGACCAATGGATGTAGCGGCAGGAGGAGCACGCGTCTGTGTGCGCAGGTGTACTGCGAGCTAAGAAGAAACGAGCGAGCTGGAGGAGATGCAGGAATGGTCGGCCTGGGCACAGAGAAGGGCTTTTGCTGGGGTCAGCGATTTCCACTTTAGAGAGGTTCCCTGGGGAGCTACTGAGGGATTTTAAGCAGCTATAATTACTTTATTCAATTTGTTTCTAGTTTTTCTCTGGTCGTAGCATCAAAAACAAAAACATAAAAACATTTTGGGGGCAGGAGTGCAAAGCACAGTGATCAATTAAAAGGCTTCTGAAAAACTTCTGCAAAACTAGAAGAGGGCAAAGTGAAAGTGCTTGGTCAAAGGGAGACTGTGGCCACCGAGTTGAGCAAAGGGAGCAGGCTGATGCCTATTTGGACTAATATTGACCATGGTTCCTCACGGATTAGCATATTAGAGCAATAAAAATATGACTCCATCTCGATGAGAGAGACAGGCGGAAAACTGGGCTGAGGAGTGGTAATATCACTGTCTGGCTTGGGCGAGTTTGCAGACATTTCTCTGCCTGAAGGCAGTACAAGTGAAGAAGTGGTTGGGCGAAGTTTCAGATACAGGTCGCCAAATGATTGAAGGTAACAGAACACTGAGGTAGCCTTTACAGAATCCTGCAAGGGCTGGAGCTCTGGCACGCCATGCGTTCGAGGTTAAAGTTTGGTCAATGAGGTCTCTGGCACCCGGTGAATGATCCCGTGGCTACTTAGCCAAGTTCCACCCCAGTGAAACCCATATTGACTGGAAATGAAGGCCACACTTTCAGGGCAGCAGCAGGGCACATAGTAAACCTTTTGGTTCTTCCGTTTAGCTGAGGGACAGCAATGGTTTGTATCTCCATGTTTGAAAAATGAAGGGTGACAGTGTATACAAGATAATTTATAGGAAATACGTATATAAATTCCACCTACAACCCATTTTGCAATTTCATATACATTATTATTCATTAGCTACTAGAATCTCTAATTTTAATTAAGATCTCATTAATCTTCATTTTATGAGGCACCTTTTATTCTTTTTGTGCATACTTGCCAAAAACTTATTAATGCTATTAAAGTCTGATTTAGTTTTGACATACAGGATTGTAACAGGTTCAAATAAACAATGCATCAACTTTCTATGGCTGGTGTCAGGTAGACACAGTGTCCTTCCTAGGTAAAAATATGAAAACAACAAGAAAGGAGGCTTTTCATTAAATAGTCTGTTTTTCTAAGTACATTAGCAGTCTGCTTTTATCTGATAATATTTCATGATATTTCTCTTCCAACCTAGAATAATTGCTTTAATAAAGTTACTCTGCCCTGAATGGCAATGTCTCTTCCTTCCCGTGGTTGCATGTGGTTCTGGTGAATGATGAGAGCTGGAATTACTTCTCTGGACCCCAAGGGCTTGTGGATATGGCCATAGCTCCGTTCTGCCCTCACTGTTCCAGACCCCCCCAAACTCTGCTTTTCAGCTCATCTGCCTGTAATAATCCCTTCGTCCCTTTGACCGTTAACTGGAAAATTATGACATTTAGAAAGGACATTTCTCAAAACCATGGGAATTCATGTATTTGCAGCAGATGTTGAGAGTATTTTAATAGGGGATAAAGCATCTGTGACGGCGAATGGCAGAGCCATGGATGAAAGGGAAGGATGCGTGGCATCTTAATAAGCACATGCGTTCTAGCAATGGTCCTGTGTTGTCTCCGCTGCCTCAGACGCCGATCATCTATTCAGTACCACCCAGAAACTGAGGTTTCATAGCCATGCTCTAGAATGGGGCGCAGCACAGTAATTGTGGCTTAGGATGATGAAACCTATTGCAGAAATAAGTGCTAATGTACTTAAGTGGATGAAGAAATAAAAGCAGGAAATAAAACATCAGAACTGGCCACATAAGATATGATGCTTAAGGATTGAAGCTAGCAGAAGTAATCCCAACAAAAACAGAGAAATTCCAGAGGTAAGAGAGAGGCATGGATGAGGTTTTAGAGAGAGAAAGAATGGCAATCGTGATTGATTTCCTGGAGGGTGAGTTCGAATATATATGTTCTTGTTTGTCGTAGGTAGCAGGCATGAGGAGATAGCTGGTAAAGACATGTCAGGGGATCCCTAGTAGATCAGGTCCTGCTGTCATACTTATCTGAAGATGCCCCCTTCTATTTATAGATCGGTATTATATAGAGTGGGGGTTATATTTATGTCCCTGTTATTAAGCATATGTAAAGCCACCAACACTTAAAAAGGCAGGGCCCAAGGGAATGCTGGGTATGCACCTTCATTCAAGGGAGGCCTGAGAGGCTGAGGAGGGAAATTCCAAGATTATGATGCTGTGGTTCCCAGTAAAGATTTTAGGAAATACCCTTCATCAAAGGGCATGTCTCCAGGTTCATGGAGATGCCCAGTTGTATAAGGTTACTGGATGGAAGGTCAGACAGTAGCCAGTGGTGATGACCCTAAAGATCCCACAACGGCCTTCTCTACCAGACACGGCAGTCTGTGCATGCATGTTCTCATAAAGAATATACATAGTGATTGTCACAAGAAGGTACTGTCTTCAATGCTGTCTTCACTTGAGAAAGTATGGCCTGTGAGAGCCACAACTTGCCTATTGTAGTGTGCCCTGTGAGTCTCCCTCCTTAGGAGATGTCTCCATGTAAGTCTGGTAGAAATTGTTCAGGATTTAACTGTATTTTTTTTTCACAGAAAGAGCTCTTGTTGGTTTAGCGAACAGAAGTGGAATGAATGAACTTTCACTTGGCTTTAAAACCTGCTGACAGATAAAATTAATATTGTCTTTGCGCAAATAATAATTTTATCTAATGGACTTCATTTATTTTTATCGTTCCTCAGGGCAAGCTAGAGCTAAACAGGGGGAAGAAGGCAAAAGTGTAATAACCATTCCATTTGAAGAGAAGTATAAAATAAGGTCACTGGAGCTGAACTATTATTGAAATGTATAAAATAGGTTAATGTTTGCTTTTCCCCATTTTATGCCATGAGGTCATTTTATATAGTCGTAAAATCCCTTCTCATCCGGGTTCAGACATGGTGGAACTCTGAATAACAGGTGCTCCTGACTCAGCTGAGAGGTGCAGCCTGTTGTCCTTCTCCATGTAGGTCAGATAAGTGTTTTTGTTATCATATTCTTCAAATCAGTTCACAAACCCATCTATCATCAATTCCTTTTGGCTGGACCTTGACAGTAGGGTATATGGGTTAAAACAATCCAAAAGTGTTCATTTTTAAAATGCAAATAAAAGTTGAAGATTTAATGGATGACGGCTATCTCGATGCCCCCTTTAGGTTCGATAAAGAACAAGAAGCTTTAATTGTAATCGTGACCGGTCACGGTTTTGGAAAAGCATTAGGATGTCTATTGGCTTGAACAGTGTGTTAACTTAGTGGTATGGTTTTGCCAACTCTTCATTTAGTTCCATGTTCTGCCAAGTACCCAGAATATCTGGCGGTGCAGCAGAGAGAGCAGGGCCTCACTGGACTCAGTCGGCATCTTCCTTCCTGTGCTGAGGATGAAGGGCTTTGGGCTTCCTGGGTTACTTCTTCCTGATGCCCCAAAGTTTCATTCTAGTCTTGATAAGAAAACCACATTTCTGTCTTTTGTTTCAATTCTGAGGAATCCCTTCTTGGCAGATCGTGTCTTGAACTTTTGTTTTCTATTTACCAAAGTAAGCACAAATAATCTATTCTAAAAGGGTAAATAGGAAACATAAGAACTACATTTCCACCTGTTTGACAATTGTAAGCCCTGGGTGGCAGTACTGAGACGCTGTCCTTTCCACCCTTGCCCAGCCCTGGACCGCAGCTCGGAGGGACCTCTTTTCATATGACCACCTTGATTAACAATACCCTGAGAGCACCTCACCTCCCTGGGCCTGTGGTTCACCTCCGAGCATTTACTTTGCAGACATGACCGAGGTGACTCAGTTTATCTAATCTCCTGGTTATACATGGGTAGCTGTATAGGCTCAAACAGAGAGGCCAACTTAATCAACACAGAGCCGTCAGTTTCTGGGCCCGTTCTGATCTGACTTGCCACTCACATTCAATCTTACATATATTATGGGATATGGTTGAGGTCTCGCTTTATCAGATACAAAGGGAAGGATTAGGCATGTATTTTTGAAATCTTCTTTGACTTCTCAACTTCTGGGAGTGACTGACTCATTTATTGTCTCCTGTGGATCCAAAGACTAAGCCATCTCGCAGTACAACTCTATTAGTGGCAAGAGATGGCTGAATCACAGCTACTCACTGAAGATTAGCTCTGTCTGACTTGTTCATGCAGCCCGTTCAGCCAGCAGGAGCACATGAATTTGGCACCCAGACCATGAGTTCACCGCCATGGCTTCTGATGAGAAGAAATAGAAACCTTGACACATAACTGTTATGAGACTGTCCAGATAAATCTCTGGAGAGAAAGTGGTTGTGTGCCAGGCACTGGAGTGGTTATGGAGGGATCCAGACAGGAGCTTCCAGCCTGGCAGGAGTGGGCAGGAGCCTTGTGTGGAGATAGAAAATTGTCTACTCCCTGACCCATGGACACCTGAGCTGATAGGAGCACCATGGCGTCAGCAACATTCACAGGAGGCTGAAACTTTTCCTGTGAGTTACTCTAGAGAACCTCAAGGCTAGAAGGCTTCCATGATACACCGTGAGATGCAGTTTGCAGGGACTTGGCCGTTGGTAAAAGGTGCAGAAGTTTTTGATGAGTTCAAAAAAGTAGGAGAGGAACTTGGAGAGTTTGAGATAGGACAGGCTTGTGCCCTAACAGCAGCTGCAAACGGCATCTCTGGCTGTGACCTGGGTGCAGAGAACATGGACTAGGAGGCCTATTAGTATGGTACATGACAGACAGTTCACCCAACCCCATTGAACAGTGCCAAGGAATGGGGTGACTGTTTGAAATATATGCTCTTCGGCAGGGCTCTCTCTCCCCTTCTTTAAATCTGCCTCTTTGTGATTCTGAGGTGACAAGATCTATAGCTTGCAGTTTCATGGCACAGGTGTAGGCAGAATCTCAGTCATCAGTTTCAAATATCTGGAGACAGGACTGCTGTGTTTCAGGCAAGCTTGGGGCATGGCTTTGAGTCCTTGCTGAGGCTGCCTTTCTCGGTTAGTTCACTATCTTGACTGGTTTGTACTCTCACCAGGGAAATCATAGATGCCACTGGGTCAGGCCCATGTCAAGGAGGGTGTTATGTCTCTGAATCATGCCAGAAGATCTGGCCGTATCTAATTTTACAATACAACTTAGAAACTGCTCAGGCTTCCCTGAAAGGGTGAACATTAAGCTTGTGTTGGATCTGTTTTTATTAATAACTGGTTAGATACTGTTCCCTAAGAAAAACTCCCCATGTAAGCTTTCATTCTTTTGATTTCCTTTTGATCTGACAGTATTTTTATTTTCTAAAAGGAACGGTTATTTTCTGTCCCCCACGTCTATTCAGCTGCAGCGTGGGTGAAATCAGGAAATGTTATGTATTGCACAAACGCTTCTATACAGAGCTGTGCTTATTTAGATCCAGATTACAGAGCTATCCTCCCACACCAAGAAAGCAAAGGAAAGCTCCAGGGATTTTGAAGTAAATTCTTCAAAATGTATGGATGTCACAGTCCAGATTTGTCTTCTGAAATGCATTGTCCAAACAAAAAAGCCATTTTTTATTAACTTGCTTGATATATATTTAATTTTCTTGGATTGGTCAGGCTGTATAAGGAAAAAAAAACTTTTGTGACATTGATTCTTAAAAAGCCTTTCAAAACAAAGTTCTCAAAGTGTAGCAAATAATTATAATTAACATGGCTTTCAATTTTACTGACAAAGTATTGAAATGATGCAATACAAGCTCCGTTGGGAGATGCATGTAAGTGCACTTTGTGTAGTGACAATAGCTAGAACTATAAAGAGAAGGAGGGTCTGACAAACCTAAATAAGGGTTTATCAGCAAGGGGCAATTTGACAGTGCTTGGAAGTGTTTTTGTTTGGCAAAGATGGGTAGAAGCGTGGGATGTTGGCTAATGTACCTAGCAGCCCTGGACCAAGAATAACTTTGCTGTGATGTCGCTAGAGCTAACACCGAGCACCCTGCAACAGATAGCACTCCAATCACTGAGGCGAGAGAGCCTGTGGCTCCTTAGGAGACGGGATTTTAGCCATTCGAAAGGAAGCTACCCAAAGCTGAGGCGACCCGCAATGATACCCTTGAGGAGTTGGCTCTCTATGGTGGCTGCTCAGAAAAGTACAAGATTCTACATAACCACTGTGGATGTCTTTGTCCCCTTCCTGCTTCATTATGTGTAGCAATTTATTGTAGGAAGAAGAAGGTGATGCTACATTCTGAAAAGTAAGTCCCCAAAGAGTCCCTGTTATTGAAAGTGCTTCTCAAGGTTTGCCATGGCGAGCACATATTCTCATGTTCCCTTCGCCGTGTTCTCATCTCCGTGGCATTTCCCTTACTCCCCAAGTTTCTCAGAGTATGTGGCTGCTTGAGTCACCACTTTCCTCCCTTTATCCTTTTATTTAGCAAAGATTTTTAAGGCTCAGGTTAGCACAATAGGATTTAGCGCATACAAAGCATGCTGGTAGATATGGTGGATAGTCATAGCCTGCTTCTTTCAGTTGATGTCGCTTGGATCTTGACGATTCCCAAGGCTCATGTATAAAGGCTTGGCCCTTGGCTCATGACAGTAGTGGGGTGGGGTAGAGCCTTCAGAAGCTGGGATCTAATAGAAAGAAGTTCAATGCTGGTGTATGTGAGCGCAAGGGAATTTAGTCACTGGCCTCTTGAGAGGCTCGTCTTGGCTGCCAGGGAGTCAGAAGTCCTCGCTGTTAGCAGCTCATACCGTAATGTGTCCCTCTGTCCCAAACTGAAAGCAGTAGATCTCAGTGACCGGACTTGAAACCTCTGAAAACACGAGCCAAAATATGCTTTCCTCTTATGTGGATTATCTCAGACATTTTATCCCAATACCAGGCAGCTAACTAACCTAACAGTTGATGGTATTCTCTTTTGGCTTAGACCTGGCAAACTGACCAGCTGTAGGCTTAGCATCTCATGAGTTGAGCTCCATCTTGAAGGTAAAAAATAGGGTAATCCTATGGGGAGTGTGCTCTCTGAACGGTTGCTGCGTTGGATGGCAGGCATGGACATAAATGCTGGCATTGGACCTACCATGGCATTAGAAAAGAATGAGGGTTGTTGACACTTGCTTCTCCTTTTGTTTGATCTTATCAATTGGTAGGTTGGGCTTGGTTTTAGACTGAGCTGGGAAAAATACTTACAGCCCTTCCAGAGTAGCCCACAGGGATCTCCAAACATCCTTTTCTTAACAGAATCGAGCTATATCGAATTCATGTCTATTTTTTATTTAAAATGGATTTTTCCATGTATTATATTCTAATTATGGTTCTTCCCCCCTCTACACCCAGTTCATCCCCACATCACCTCTCTTCCTGATCACCACCCCCTTTCTGTCTCTGGTTTAAAAACAAGCAGGATCCTAAGGAATTATAATAAAATATAATAAGATATATAAAACAAAAACAAATCAATCAAAACAAAACAAACAGAAGAAAAGATCCCAGATAAAGGCAGGAGAAATAGATAAATATAGATGCTAAGACCTACTCCTTTGCTCATGCAGCAATCCTAAAATAAACACAAAGTCAGAGCTTTGTAGGGTAAACAATAAAAAATAAAATAAAAGTGAAAATTTAAAAAGAAAGAAAGAAAAGCCTGACATCACACTGTGAAATAAAGAACTTTCAAAGATGCCATTGAAATCGCTTTCTATTGTTCATCTTCTGTTGGGCATGCTGTCTACCCTTAAGAATAGTTTGTTTTCTGTTGAGACTCCCTTGGAGAAAATGAGGTTTTCTAGTGCAAGTGTTTCTCACCTGGAGATAGCTTCTGGGTTAGTCTGAGGGCTAGCAATTGTCTAGTTCTCGTTTTAGCCCCAGGACTCCGTCCGGTGCAGACCCATGCAGGCCCTTTGCATACTGCCTCAGTTTCTGAGTTCACATGTGCATCAATCCTTTTAGTTTAGAGGGTCTTGCTTTAGTGTACTTCATGCCCTCTTACACTGTCTCTTCCTCCTCTTTGTCAGAGTTCCCTGAACTCAAAGAGGAGGGATTTGATGGAGATATCCCATTTAGGCCTGAGTGTTCCAAGGTTTACTATGCTCTGCAGATTGTCTGGTCACAAGCTTCTGTGTTTGTCCTCTGCTAATGCAGGGGAGGCATCTCTGATGATGGCTGAGCAAGATTCTGATCTATGAGTACAGTGGAAGGTCAGTGGGAGTCATTTCACTCCTATGTTCTTTTGGACAGCAGTATTATTTGGCTTTACCACAGGTCCCTGGCCTTCCTAGTTTCAGGTTCTTGATCACCTAAGCAGAGCTGGGTTTGGTTCCATCTCCTGGAACGGACCTTAAATCAAATCAAATATTGGTTGATAACTCCCAAAGGCTTTGTGGTACCTCTGCACTAGCAGGTTTTGCCAGCAGGAGACCATTGTAGTTAGAAGGGTTTAGCAGGGTTGATATTTATATTTCTCCTTTGGCAGTGAGTAGAGTTTATCTTGGTACCAAGGGTACTGGTCAGTAGGGGTGAAGGCTCTAAGCAGGTATCAGCTCAACTTCTTCAAGTTCAGTGAGCTGTGTAGGTGTTATTTTCAGAAATATTACTTTGTTCCAGTTTACAGAGAACAACTTAGATATTTTACAACACCCTGGACTGTTTGGGGGTCCCCATAGGACCCCGTGGGGAACATGTTGATTAGATGTAACCCAGTCTCAGTGCCAAAGCTTCATTTGATGATGAGAAAGGTAGAACTGGGGCCATGTCACCTTGTTATTTGGCAATTTCATATATTTATATAATTTAGGAAGCTTCATTTGGTTTCCATGTGCCCTCTCTAATCGCTCTTAATTTTAGCTGTCTCCCCCATATTCTTTCTCTTGTGCCCCTCTTCTACTTACCTCCCCATTTGATCTTCTTCTTCAAGTCCAGACCTCTTATCTATCCGTCAATGTCTATTCTATTTCTTCTTCCTAGGGAGTGTGTCCTTCCCTCAGTTCCTTACTCTATATCTATACCTTCATAGTTCTACAGATTGTAACTTTGTTATCATTGACTTAACAGCTAATGTACATGTATAATAAAATACATACTGTATTTGTCTTTCTAGGTCTGGGTTACCTCAGTGAGGATGGCTTTTTTTAGTTCCATCCATTTACCTGTGAATTTCATGATGCTATTTTCTGAAGGTGAAGTGATATTCCATGGTGTGAACGGACCATGTTTCCTTAATTCTTTTGTCCACTTGTAAATTGTTTCAATATTCTTGCTGTTATGAATATAGCAACAACAAACATGGTTGAGCAAGTGTCTCTGAAATAGGATGACACAACCTTTGGGTATATGCCCAAGTGTGGCATAAGTGGATCTTAAGGGAGCTTGATTTTTATCTTTCTGAGGAACTGCCACACTGATTTCAACAAGAGTTGTATAGGTTTGCACTCCCTCCGGCAATGGATGAGTGTTTTGCTTATTTCATACTTTGCCTTCATGGGCTGTCACTTGTTGTATTGATCTTGGCTATTTGCACCCTTACGAGATGAACTCTAAGTAGTTTGCATTTCACTGATGGCTTAGAATGAACATTTCTTTAAATACTTCTCAGACATCTGAGTTTCCTCTTTTGACGATTCACTGTTTAGATATATACCCAATTTTATTATTGGCTTGTTTTTTTGATGTTCAGTTTTTTGAGTTCTTTGTATATTTTTGATATCACGACTCTATTGATGTGTAGCTGGTAGAAATCTTCTCCCATTTTGTCCAAACAATGGTGTCATTTCCTGTGCAGATGCTTCTCAATTCTATGATGTCTTCTTCTTTGTTTGTTTTAGTTTAGTTTAGTTTTGTTTGTCTTAATAGGGTTTCTCTGCACAGACCTTGCTATCCTGGAACTCCTGAGATTTTTTTGTTTCCAAAATAAGCTAAAATTTGTTCTTTCAAGTGTTGTATAGGATTATGTTGGAATTATATTGGGGATTTTATTGAATCTGTAGATCGCTTGTGGTAGAATGACAATTTTACCAAACTGTGTTCATCCCTTCAATCCATGAGCATGGGAGACCTTCCATATTCTGACATCTTCTTCAAGTTTTTCTTTAATGTCTTAGTGTTTTTCAAATCTTTTACTTGCTTGTTTAGAGTTACCGTAAGACAGTTTATATTTTTGAGGCAACTGTGAAATGTGTGTGATTCCTTTCCTCAGTCCATTTGTCATTTGTAAGAAGGCTACTGATTTATGTGAGGCAGGTTTGTATCCTGATACTTTGCTGAAAGTATTTATCAGTGGTAGGGGGTTCCTGGTGGAATTTTTAGGATCACTTATGTCCACTATCATATCATCTACAAGTAAATACACTTTGACTTCTTCCTTGACAAACTTTATCCCCTTTGTCTCCTCCTGTTGTCTTTTTGGTCTTCAAGTACTATATTGAATAGGTTTGTAGAACTTGGACAACCTTGTCTTGTTCCTGATATTCATAGAATTGCTTTGACTTTCTCTCCATTTAAGTTGATATTGGCTATGGGTTTGTTGTAAACTTGCTTGATAGGTATCTCCTTCAGTTTAGGGAAACTTTCTTCGATGATTTTGTTGACAGTATCTTCTTTGCCTTTTGCCTGGGTTTCCACTCCTTCCTCTATTCTTACTATTCATAGATTTGATCTTTTCATAGTATCTCAGACTTCCTGTATGTTTTTTGCCTGGAGTTTTCTCTAAGTAGTGTATCCATTTCTTCTACCTTGTCTTCAATTCCTGAAATTCTGTCTTCCATCTCTTGTAGTTCATTGGTGAAGTTTGCCTCTGAGGTTCCTGTTCAAGTTCCCAGACTTTTCATTTCCAGATTTCTCTTAATTTGGATATTCTTTTATGACTCTATTTTTACTAGAATAGTTTTGAACTATTTCATTCATTTCCTTCTACAGTTGGTTGTGTTTTCAAAGGTTTCTTTAATGGATTTATTTGTTTCCTGTTTAAAGCCCTCTTTCATCATCATAAAGGATATTTTAAGGTTCTTGTCTTGTGCTTCAGCTATGGTGTCTTTCTAAGAGCTATTGTGGTAGGATTGCTGTGCTGAGGTGGGGACATTTTGTCCTGGCTATTACTGATTATGTTTACGCACTAGTGTCTAGGCTTCTGGGTTTGGGATGGTTGAATTTCTAGGTGCTGATATCTGCCATTTTCTTTGTTGGGTGGGTGTTTTGTTCCTTCGTTTCTGTTGGCCCCTGAGCTTCTTAGGAAGATATGGTGGTTGTGTGTTACTTGGTAGGGGATGCTTCTGAGATTCTGCTAGGTGCGTCCCCTGAGGGTTCTGGGTGCAGTGTTTCTCTGCATACTGGGTGCCGATACATAAGAATGGGAACACTCTAGAAGAGGATTCACAGAAGGGAGGAAAGCAGGGTGTTCCACCAGGATCTGCTTAGTCTCTTGGATACAGGAGCAGAGAGAGAGAGGCGAGTCCCCATCAGGTAGTCTGTTACAGAGCTGGTGATGGCACTAAGGAGTTGGATTTGGAAACACTGAGAAAGATTGAAGATCTGAAACCCACCTACCTGATTCATGAATATACTTGCTTCTCTAGCAGTGCTGCCTGCAAGTTCCCATAGAAAGCCTGCTGGCATCTGAGATAAAGGAATGAGTAGAAAGAAAGGTTGAAGAAGATCTATGTGGTCCCCTAGAAATGGGGATAAACAGGGAGGGGATGGCAAAGCAGGTGTTCTGCTACAGAGACTGGGGGTGAGTCTGAGGGGTCAGTTGTGAACAAAGGAAGAGAGGGATAAAGATTGGTAGTTATCCTGCTTGCTTTCTAGGCCTGTGTAGGCAGAGGACTCCTAGGGTTTGAACTCTGGGACCTCCTGCTGAAGATGGAGGTTGGACTAAGGGGATGAATGGGGGAAGGTGAGGTTAAGGGGAAGATCTTCCCCACATGGTAGAGAAGGGGTCAGGAAGGGAGCAGGCCCAGCAGGATTAGCTTTCCAGAGTGAAGATCTTCAGGTATATTCTACCTCCTTCTCTGGCCTGTGTGGCCAGCAGATTTCCAGAGAAAGCATGCTCAGTCATGTCTGTTTTAAGATCCACCAGCTGATGACATTTTATGGCTTCAGCCTCATGCCAGGAGGAAAAGTGAAGATAGGATGTTTCCCAGTAGGGTTTTAGTCTGCTCTCTAATGGGAAAAACACACCCTTAATATCTGAACTCAGGAAAACTTAGCAGCTATGGTCCGTATCTATTTCAACATCCTGTGTCTGAGGGATCACCAGCCGTGATGGGGCTGAGCTTCTGGCTCCCTGTTTGCCTACTCATTTCATCTCCACACCCCTACACATCTCTTTACCTCTTCCTCCCCAGAAACTCTCTCCTCACTGCCTTGGTTTGTAGCCCATTCATTTGCATCTCCCCTCTACCTGAGGATTGTCTCCAATGAGAACATCTAGAATCTTTTACATTGCTGAGGACCTAACCTTTGTCTGCTGAGGATCCTAACCTTTGTCTGCTGAGGGATTCTTGGTCTCAGGGAGTCTCATTGCTATGTGTGCTCATCTCTGTGCCCTTGTTGGCATGTACGGATGTTCTAAGGCTTGCCTCCTCCATGCTGTGTTGCTGTACCCTTCTATATATTCACATATGAATGGAGTGAAGGGTGTGTAGTTGGTATTCAGTAAACGATGAGTGAATGAGACTCGGATATAGTTACTTTTACCAATGCCAGTCAGTTCCTTTAAATTTCCCACCGCTTAAGGTTCTCACCATCCCTGCCTTAGCCCTCAAAAATACCTCTTCATCTACTAAAAATCTAGGATCTTTTCCAAGGATATCTACCCACTCAATGCATTCTTCTATTTCTAAATCTTTTAATATTAATATGAAAGAATATATGTATTTAATATATAAATATAAATATCCACTGCTTCTTAAAGATGAAACCTTTCCTCCCTGTAATAACCAGTTTCTTCATTCTAATATCTTACCATTGCAAGTTTTTCTGGGTCTTCTCTCATATGGTGTCTTCTCTGCCTTTTTTCCACTGATTTATCCTTTCTGACAGTGTTTCACTATGCAGCCCACACTGGTGCTGACCTCATAATCGTCCAGCCAAGACTCCTAAGTGCTAGGGTGGCGGGCAGGGCCACCTTCACCTTTCCCTCTTCAATCTCTAATCTCTTCTCCACTCAGCCTTCTCAGAAAATGAACTGTTTTTAATTATCTGTGATGTGGTCTTTTTTTCCCCCTTCACTATAAAATAATCTCAGACATTGGGTGATTTCTCCAAGAAAAGAAATTATTTCTTCTTGGTGCCTGAGGCTGGAAGTCAGGAATCAAGGGGCAGTGACGGATGAGGGTCCATCCCTCTGCTGCATCCTCCACACCGCTGTGCATGGGAGGATGAGGCAGAAGCCGAGGATGCTGAAGTGGCCTGTCTAGCATCCCACTCTCCGTGTTATCAATTCCCTTCATACAAATAGCCTTAATCACTCTTAAATGCCCCCACTCAGCAGGCCACCACATGGAACAGTACATTTCAGCATGTGCTTGTGTGCCAAATGGCTTTCTCAGGCCTAAAAATTCTGAGTCTTTTAGTCCTAATCTTATTTTGTTGCATTTTCTTTGGCTACCTCATGTAAGAGTGAGCTATACATTACTTCTCTTGGCCTGCTACTGTCTTTGTTACTTGATGCATGGCTTCTGTTTCCTTTTCTTTGGAGACCCCCACTTGCTGCTGATGACTATCTTTGGGCAGAATCCAGTCTTCTTTCCCATCTAACATGGCCTCCTCCTTGCCTATCATGTTTCCCCTACATGATGATCAGCCCATTTATCATTTCAGCCTTTCCAGGCTTTCTATGCTTCTTCTGATTAATTTCCACATCACCTGAGCTGGAGCTTATGGGATTTTTCAAACTATTCATTCAGGATGTACAATATTAAGTACCATAGTTTCATATACAGCAGGCCTTCGGTGGATACTATTTAAATGAATAACAGTCCCATCCTGATAGTCATTTATATCACTTTGAGTCACTTTGTCCTGGCTTCCAAAATCCAATAGGTTAGAACAATAGCTATTTGTAATATATTTCAATATAACATATTGGTGTTCGGGGATTTGGGCAGGGCTCAGCTGGGCATTTATTCTGACTTTGTGACACATGTGAGGACCCTCAGTGTGCTTCTGGGTTAATCTCGGCAATGGTGGTTGGAAGGCTGGGCTTTATGTGTTCTAGCCCCCATACCACCTAACTGCTCTCTCTCCTGAGTCAGGCCTAGGGAGCTGAATTTCTGTTCTGCTGTCTCCATTCTTTGAGGAATGCATTCTGGATGGCAGGAGTTGGCCGTCATGCTGTAGGGCCTGGTTTGGCCATTGGAAGCTGTGACTTCTGTTGTGTGGTTTGCTGCATGGTGCCACTACAGAGCAGCCCAGAATCACAGGGCAGAGGGCCCCATCATGATGGGGCGGGGCTGCAAGTTCAACTCTGTGACCATTCTGACCAGCCATACATACTCTTAGCCATCCTTTGCCTCTGTTTCTTCCTCATGATGTCCAAAGCCAATTCCTTTCATTGCTCTGAACAATTGCAGTAACTTTAAATAAACTTATTCAACGTTCTGTTGTTCTCGCCGCAATTACCTCACCAGACTGTTTTATTTTTCTGTTTCTTATATATTTCTTCCAGGGTGAATAAGCTACAGTGGTGTGCGCCCTAACAGTTAATACCTCACACCTTACCACAATTTTCTTTCCATATTATATAACCTATATCCAAGCTCTTCCTCTGCTCTCTGTATTACCTGGTGTCTGTACCAAGTACAGAAGAGAATTCTAGGACTGATGTTTACTGCCATATCTTGCCTGCTTACTCACTCCTCGGATGCTTTCTCGTCCTCTTCCCTTGGTGTGGAACGACTTTCCCGAAATCCCTGTCATTTGAAATCCTCTTTATCCTTCAATATTAAATTCCAGTCTGAATCCTCGGTGAGCCTAGCCTTGATCCCTCTAAATGGCAGGAACGCCCCGCCTTCACTCCCAAGGCACTCTCACTTCCTCTAAACTTAAGAGCTTGGGTTGTAGTTATTTGCACAGGTTTGCCTTACTTTAGAGTGTGTTTTGTTCACAGTCTTGAAGGTGGCTCAGTTTCTAGCCTCATCATTTTACCCCACCTGGGATTGCTCAGTTTTTGTTCTATTGGATTCCTACCTGGTCACAGGTTTTGCAGATAAATCATCCATAAATTTATACTGCCATTAGGATGATTGACAGGAATTAAGAGCCATATCAATAATCAGATTGTTGGTAAAAGGCAAAGACTGTGGCCTAATAGCATCTATGAATGATAGAGTGATGGAGTTACTGCGTGTCAACTCTGTTTGCACAAACAGGCCAAGACAGACTTACAAGGAAAGCCCCAACAATGATCACAGTGATTAATCACCACTCCTTAAGAGGGGTGTGACCTAAGAGAACTTAACTGCTAATTGTCTCAGATTTAGTTCATTTACACACACCCATACACATACTTCCACACCCCTACACACACAGTCTATAATATGCACATATACATGCCCATACACACACACCACATATATTTCCACACCCATATACATAACAATCTATACTATACACACACAGACATGCACACATTCATACACTCACTCCACACACACACACATTGCACACCAATACCCACAAATCCATAGTCATAAACACACACATTCATATACCCATATACGCACACACATCCACAGCCATACACACATATCCATTAGAATACACTCACACATCTACATCCATACCAACACAATTTACCCTATACATACACATGTGCACTCATACAGAATACACCATTACTAAATACATATACAGATACATACTCCTTATACATTACATACCCATACACACAATCTATACCACACACACACACCCATATATAACACACAAATACACATATAGCAATACTATACACATATACCCACTCACCACACACCCAATATACACACCAATAAACAATATACACATCCACAAATATACAGATATCAATGCTCATACACACACATCCATACCCAAATACACACAATATGTACTACGGATATGCTCACACACACATATACAACAAATAGATACATCTATACTGTACACATACACACACCCATTTACCCCACACCCTAATACACACACAGCCGTGCATGCAGTCTCTCTCTCTCACACACACACAAACTCTGAAGCATAACTTACTATCAAACATAAGCTCTTCGTATTTTAGCATCCCTTGTCTTCGCATATTACAAATTGAAGTTAGTAGTAAGACTTTCACAAAATGCTATCCACCAGGAAACGAAACATGAGCTCATGTTCACCAGACCATTCTCTTGTGTGTTGTAGGTACTTTTCACACATGAGGAGAAGGTGAGCTTCGTAGAAGACACGTTCCCAGAGTCAGAGACCCCTTGCCCACCATGAAGGGAGCCTGCATCCTTGCATGGCTGTTCTCAAGCCTGGGAGTGTGGAGACTCGCCCGCCCTGAGACCCAGGATCCCACCCAGTGCCAGAGAGCCGAGCATCCTGTCATCTCCTACAAAGGTAAGGAATAAGGGTATAAGGAATAAAGGGAAAGAAATAAGACCATAACATAAGCCCACATCCCATGTTTATTGCAAGATAATAGATGATGGATGTTCCTTTTTGTTCTGTGACTGCACCTGGTAATTGTTTAGAATGAGATTATTCCCCTTGAGATCCTCGTGTAGGATCCCAGATGGGATTGTATGGATAGAAACTGTGTTATTGTCCCATCTTCATTTAGCAGGTGCTGTAGGGCTCCCAGACATTCGATCAAAGACTGAAACCATGGCATCAGCACTGCAGTAAACAGTAATATGACAGGAAAGGGGAAAAATTCTTCTGACATCTCCTGATGAAGCCAGAGTCTTGCTGGGACGAGCCCCTGGGTTCCATCTAGCACCGCAATGCAGTGCAATCCACTGTAGTGTGCAGGGTCTTCTCGGTGTGGTAGAGTTAGTGCGTGAAAGGTGCAGTCACTCTTTTCTCTGCCAAATTTATGTACGGTCTTGATGGCATGGACACTTGAACAGTTCACAGCGAGGAGAACATAACCAAATGTCCCCAAAAGGCCTCTATGACCAGCCCAGATCAGACGCTGCATCTTAGTGACTCAACTCAACAGTTTGTTGTTAGGTGTAAAGCGTTGCAATACAGAGTGCATGTGTTGATATGAAATATAAACAATACTCTAAGTCCCACATTTATTAATTTATGTTCTATTTTTTATCATTAACATACCTACCCCTGATTTGTCTCACATCTGTCAAAGTATGTTGACCCAAATTCAGGATATCATGTAATTTTATCTATGATATTTCAGTCTCCAGCTGTTAATGAAAAGGACTTTATGATGTTATTATTACATCAGACATGGAAAGGCTTCCAAATAAAACATTTCCTAAAACCATGAAGTGGATTTTCAGTCTCATGAGGATGTGAATTCTGTGGGTCAAACAAGGATCTACTGAAAACCAAATAGTAGAGTTTTCTTGGATAGTTCTTGGATGTCTTTAAATATTTTATTGCATTTTTCTCATTTCCCTTAAAAATAAAACATCTTTTAAAGCAATGGAACCAATCACTCAGTGTGCTTTCTGCTCACGGCATCCTGTTTGTGTCATTCGAGTTTTCCTGTGTCCCTTATAACCCTTAATTCCAAGTGACACAGGTCCTGATGAGAGCCCTGCTCACATCTTCCTTGACTTCCCACAGCGATGGACTCCGACTGTGAAGCAGAGTGTCCAGTGGCGGTTGGCAGTGATTGACAACCACTGGCTAATGGGAGGAGCCTGAGCTGCTCTCATTTCACCATCTTCTCCCCATCTACTAGTTAGCACGCTTTCACGTGAACCAAGCTTCCTTCGCCTGCTCTCTGAACTCCACTGCCGCCCAGCTGGGAGAGGAAAGCTGGGCTGAGCTTACCCACCACTACTGGCTTTTGTTCCATGTTGTTTTGACTCGAGTTAGTGGGTTCCCTGACATCGAGCTGCTCATTTGTCATTCCAGGAGATCTGAGAATTAGGTTTCCTGTTGATTTCCTTTCTCTTTGATCAGATTGATATCAATACATGAGTTTAATATAATTGATAGATTTTTTTCATTGTTCTTTTTTTTTTTTTGCCCCTGGGGATGTTAGAACGATGCCCTTTCAGCCTAGGAGAGCATCCTGAAGTTGGGTCTTGAGTTCAGAGGTAACTTTGGGTCTCTTGAGTCAAAGGTGCTGCTATTCTCTTACCTACATCCTCAGATCACTCTGGGAATGGTTCTTCCTGGTGCTCAGAACACTAGAAGTTAGGGCACTTCAGTGAACAGCACCTAGAGAAACATGTATGAAGATAAGCCCTGTGAGCTCCCACTGCATCCAGATCATCTCTAGGCTCGAAGGAGTTTACATCTGCCACCTTAGCCTCTGTTTCTCTCTGCTGTGCCCAGAATCTGTGTACCTTGGCAGGGCAGCACATATTTCTTTTCCTTTCACATACAGCATGCCCACCACCCCGCTATTACAGTGCATGACCCATCACTCTTTGTTACAGTGCATGCCCACCACCCCGCTATTACAGTGCATGACCCATCACTCTTTGTTACAGTGCATGCCCACCACCCCGCTATTACAGTGCATGACCATCACTCTTTGTTACAGTGCATGACCCATCACTCTTTGTTACAGTGCATGCCCACCACCCCGCTATTACAGTGCATGACCATCACTCTTTGTTACAGTGCATGCCCACCACCCCGCTATTACAGTGCATGACCCATCACTCTTTGTTACAGTGCATGCCCACCACCCAACATTTACACAACAGCAGCTCCACACAATCCCTAGTTCTGGGATTCACTGAAAACCTTTCCAGGTAATTTTTCTTCTTTCCTTTGGTCTTCATGGTATGTACTTCACTGAGAAATTAAAACCAAATAACTACTTTGGTGTCCTGGAGAGCCATCTCATTCTCCATGTCATGCCAAGAACCCCAAACTCAGTTTATTTTAGTTCCTAGATTTTGCTTTTCATTTTTAGAGAATTAATGTAAAATTGATGGCATGAGACTTGTTCATAGAAATCTGTCTTTTCTATCCATTCTCTGTTCTGGGTTCCCATTCTACATGTACATAAAGCTTTACTTATTCTTCATGGTTGATGGTTCTTTCATAGCTCAGACAAAGATGCATACACGTACAAACATAATCAAAGCTGGGAATCTCTCCTAAAAGGTGGTGTGTATACAATTTGGTGCAATGGGTTAAACTCAGACACCAGAATGTCCACATCTACACCAGTGTTCTTCCTGTGGTGCCCCTCTCTGCTATGCTGTGCACTGGTCCTATTATAATACCATCTCTGAGTGTTGCAGTAAAAGATTTCCCAGGGCTTGGGAATTCTACGCTAAAGAGTAAAAGGGCCTGGGTGGTTTGGCTGTACATTTTAGATTCCGCCTACTGAAGGTATCGTTGCCTGAGGGTTTGTTCCCTGCACCCGTGCCAGCAGGGTATGCTGTCAGGGTTTGCCATCTGAGTCCACCCCACAATTCACAGATGACATCTCAGAGTGTTGTAAATGATCTTTTCCCCGGGGCTAGGCAAGCACTCCATCAGCTCTAAGTTGCCTATTTTTAGTGAACATGTAACAAACATCTAATGAGTGCCTATTGCCAACAAGATTAGCGCTAAACTTCAGTTCAGTAGAAGCCAGTGTCTAAGAACCAAAGGCCCTTCATATCACACTCGGTTAGGTGTCTGTGTCATGTGCATGGAACCCAGGAGAGGAGCATGGAGGTCAGGCAGCCCTAGCCCCAGAATCATTTATGGAAGGTTTCTAGGAAAAGCTCATGGCAGAGCTGAGTCCCTGATGGCTGCTAGGAGCTTGTGAACCTCGGGAAGGGGCAGATATCCCAGAGGAAGGAAGTGCACATGTGTTAAGTGCTGAAGTGGGGGAAGGTGCCCCACAGGTCCTAGCAAACACACAGAACAGAATGAGTCACAGCATCCTATCCTAGGTAAAAGGGAAGGAGGCGAAGTGGCTAAGGCTATCATAAAGAATGGGGGTTTCGATGTGTGTGCCATGGAGAGATATCTGAAGATTAACCTCCACAGGGAGGAAGGAAATGTGTGGCCATAGATTCAGCATCTGGGGCTTCTGCTGTGATCATAGGCAGCAAGAGGAAGAAACTGAATTCTAGATGGTAACACAAATAGAGAAAATCAGAAATGGACGTGGTTCTAGAAATTGGAGAGAGCTGTAGTTATATATAATAATAATAATAATAATATAGAGAACCCAAGTGTCTAGGAATCTCCATTGATATCTAGGATCTTGGATCTTTACTCCAAATATGGTTATTAAGGGAGGCAAATGTGAGGGGTAGAATACCTGTGGTCTGGGAAGCCCATAAGCCCCAGAAGGATGGATTTAGTCAATGGCAAGACACTCCATATCTCAGTGAGGGATTCTTTTAAAGACAGGGTTTGCCATGAAAGTCTGATAATACATTGTGCAAGTTCAGCCTGGGCCGGAAGACAGAGGAGGCACCTTGCCCTGGTTGTCCTGGGCCTTCTTCTTCTAGTGTCGAAACTTTGTGCTTTTGAAAAGCCAAACAGTGATCTGCATTCCATAAGAACTCATAGTCTGGGTTTTGCTTGCCTAGGGCTGTTGCAAAATGACTGCCAACTGGGTAATTTCACGATCTTGTCTCTCACAATGTGCTAGCCAGCAGGCCACTGTGACAAGGTGGATGAACCATGCTTCCCCTGCTGACTCTAGAGGAGACTTGATGCATGTGGCCAGCAGCAGTCCATGGCCTGCCTTGGTTTGTGGTTACATCACCCAGTTTCCTAGGCTATACACTCTCTGCAATCTCCTTGTGTATTTTACTGTCTTCTCTTGTTCTACCAGGTACTCTGTATTAGAGAAAGCTGAATACAGTATCACCTGGTCTCAAACAGTTCATCTGGAAACACAGATTTCAAACTGTGGCACCCCATCGGCAGGTGCTTTTGCTTAAGACCGAAAGTCATCATTTTGTGTGGCCCTAGCACAGCCCATATTATGTTTTTAGCCAGGGCTGCGTAGGAGGAGAAAGTAAAACATATTTCATGTAAAGATACCTGTGAGGGTCCAAAGAGATAAAAATGTTACTTGTGCAGGGACAGGAAGATAGGAAATAGCTTTGAAAAGAGCATTATTGAATAACCTTTTAGTGAAGGTGGGAAGAAGCCAGGTGAAGGAAGAGGCTAAAGAAAGAAAAGAGGGGGAGAGATTCAGTGTGGCCAAGCCATTGAGCAGTAGGAGTGGGTGGGGTCCTGAACAGGTGAGAGGCTCTTTGGTAGGAAGCTGAGTCCACCTCCAGTGAGCTGGCCTGGGCAGAGGGGGCCAAGCACCCAGGATGCAGGACAGAGAGTGGGTTGAGGTGGGGTAGGAGTTCCTGGGGAGTGGGCAGGTGATGCCCAAGAGACTGGAGTCTCTCGGAAGTACGTGAGGGTTTGAACAAAGGAAAAGCCTACAGACAGAACCCACAAAAGATTCCCCGCGGATGTGATGAGAATAGCTCACGCTGGAGCTGATTGTTGGTCACCACTTTAGCACAAGAACACATTTTTGAAATGGAGGACCAACTATGCACTGAAGTTTGAGAAACTTCCCCACAACACTGGCAAGGGAGAGATAAAGGAATCAGATGGTCTGGTTTTAAAATCTTGATTTTAAATGTCATGACTTTTAGTGTTATGCTGTGGCAACATTCTACGTAAGAGGCTATTAGCGAAGTGGATCTTATGCCAATGCAGCTCCTTAATCTCATCAAGCACTGTCTTGATGGGATGCACCGGGGCAGGCTGAAGATTCAGGCACAGTCTTGTTTCCCAGCCTCAGTGAAGGACTTGCCACTCCTCTCTCTCCAAGTCCTTTGCTTCACATTGTCTACTAGCTTGCTGGCTTTGAAGGCTGCCTCCTTGGCTGCATGCTCGGGAAGATTTATCTGTGTGTGCTCAGTGGTAACTAAAACACCCTGACCCATTGCCAACATTCTATTTCTACTGATGTGCTTGTCATTTCCCTAAACATCTGTTCCAATAAATGGAAAAAACAGTGACCCTTCAAGCAGCCTCTTTCTCAGCATGCTCAGTGAGTTCCTTAACTATCATTGGAATTAGCCTTAAATATTTCAAGTCTACTCGAGGCAATTGTACCTTATTCTGTTTTCGTTTGTTTATTGATTCAAGTTTACCCAGCATGCTGGCTGTGTAGAGAGTGTGCTCCACTGATTGAAATGAACTTACAGCAAAGTATTTACCATTACGAAGGAAGAAAGACCACAGACGAGTGAGTCGTTCCATTCTCTGCAGAGTTTTAGGCCTTAAAACCGTGACTGATTTGGGGCACTTCATCGGGGTCTTTGTTGGAAGCATTTAGTATTAATGTCTAAGATTGCTTCTGCCTGCAGAACCAGGCAGGGCACTATTGATTTCCACTCCCGGGTCCCTGCAATCTTTATTTTTAACTCTTTAGTGATCTTCCTACTTACAAGTGTATTGATCCGCTTAAGAATTATTTCAGAATTTATGGAAAAGCTTATGGATGCTTGACAGAGGATTAGTAATACCTTGCACTCAGACCGTGGGAAGGGCAGTAAGGGGGATTGTCTTTTCCAGCCATGGACAATACTGGGACCAAGCTGGGGAGTGATACCTTATCCAAACACGGGGCCTTACGTGGTCAAATGTTTTTAAATGCGGACTTTTATTCCTGTAGCACAATATGGGTGATTATTTTTCATGGATCCTGTATTTCTCTGAATCATGTAATTATTTCACATTGTACTTGTGCATGTGTTTGAAGCATAGCTTTGTTTAGATGATGATGAGAAAGCACAGGGCAGCTTTTTAATGTGCTGGTACTTCATCGTGCTTACTGCCTGGGAGCTCTTGCCCTCCTCCCCCCGAGAGCTACTTTCTACTCCTCCCCATGACACTGATCCCCAGGTCCCATGGTCCCTATTAGCTACCACTCTGTCCTCTTTCCCACCTCCTTTCACTCTTGCCTTGGCATCCCATAGATTCTCTGCCTGCTGGTCCTGGCTGGCATCTTGGTACTGGCTGCTGGTCTTGTGTGGCATCTTGGCACTGGCTGCTGGTACAGGTTGCCTGCCATCCCTTACAATTACAGCTTGAGAAGACATAACCCAGCCAGCCAGGGTAACCTCAGTTACCCTCAAGGACTATGAGAATCATTCATGCTGGGCTCCATGAATGTCCTCCAGTTCCGTGTGTTTCCTTGTTCATGTGTGTCTCCGAAGTTCATGTCATGTTCCCCAGCTCTGTCTATAAGTCCTGTTTCCCTCTGTGGCCCCTGACTACATGTATGTCTCTGGCTCCTTGTGTGTCCTGTGGTTCCGTTCACATCCCCTGGTTCCATGTATGACCCTGGTTCTATGTGTGACCCTGGTTCCATGCATGTACCCTAGTTCCATGTGTGATCTCTGGTTCCATGCATGTACCCTAGTTTCATGTCTGTCTGTGGTTTGTTAACATCCCTTGATTCCATCTGTGTCCCCAGCTCCGTGTTTGTCTCCTGACTCCATGGGCATCCCCTGTTCTGTACACACCTCTGGCTCTGTGTGTGTGTGTCCCTGGATCTATGTGTGTTCCATGATTATATATTTTTTCCACAAGTACATATATGTTCTCCAGCTCTATTGACTCCATGTCCATCTTTGTCCACTGGTTCCACATTTCCATAAATCCATTCCTCCTGACTTCCCCATCTCCATGTTTTCTTGACTTTGTGTTTTCTATGTCTTATTGAGTATCCCATGGCTTTGTGCATGTTTTATAAGTCCCAATGTACACATCAACACTGTGGGTTTTTTTCCTCTGGGTTTTGGGTGACTGGAGTCTATACATTTTTTTTCTTTAATACATTACATTTTGATCATATTCTTTTCACTCATAAAATGACTCACAGATCTTCGCTACCCACCCAACTTCATGCTATTTGTCTCTATCTTTTAAAAAATGAAAATAAAAACATATAAATAAAAAACCCAATAAGATGAAAATACCAAAACAAAACATGGCTGGAGTCTAAGGTCTTGCCTGGGTTCGGGTTCTCTTATAGAATTCAGTGCTCTTGTTGCCAGGAAAGGGACTCACACAGATGATTTTAAGAATCCTTATAATTTACTACAAGAAGCTTCATAGCCTTCAAATTGATAATTGGTAAGCCAGTGGTGAAAGGGCATTTAATATTCATCTCTGGCCAGTCTCAGGTCCACAGAGTGGACTTTAGAGGTGTGTGTGCTGGGAATGCAAGATGGTTCTCTGTTCCCTAGGAGGAGGAATTAGGAACTTTAGTGGGTTAAAATGTATCACAGTAATTAGTTTTAATGCCTTCAATATTTGTATACACTTGGGAGTAGTGGTGCCTGCTTGTATTCCTCACAACTCAGGAGCCTGAGGGAGGCGAATTGAAGGTTTGATTATTTTGTGATAAATAACAAAATTCTGACTCTAAATGTATAACCTAGCAGTTTCATATGAAGTGACTCAAAATAAAACACAGGGCTGCCTAGGGTCAACACTGGTCCAAAATGGAATAGTTTTCTCTGTAGCAATTGAGTTTTTATAAACCATGTTTGTTCCCTGGTGTCAGTACAGGACGTAAGTGTTCACTTAGAGCAGAACACCATCACTAGGGATCCTTCAGGAGTCCTTCATCCCGGGAACAAGTTGTCCTTTGTGGCCACATGCAGTCCTGAAAGCCTCGTGTGATACCATGTCAAACTCCCAAAGTCAAAATGTACAAAGCAAATTGCAAATGAAGGCACTAAAATATAAGTGCACTGCCCATTGGTTATTGTCCTCAGCTATTTGGAAAGCCCTTCTGATTTTAAACTATGTCACTAGTGTTTTCTCTGTAGGAATGGAGCGTTAGAAAGTGTGTGGTTTGTCAGCCCCAGCATGTGAGTCACAGCCACGAGCGCATGGGGGTCTGGGCTGAAGAACTGCTTGCTCATTCTTTACTTTCGAAGATTATTGATAACTCTCATGTTACTTTGAATTTTACGGCCCCTGATGAGCAGCGGCTATGTCCATGTGTCTCTGTTCTGTCTTTGGACACAATTTGAGGTATATTTGGTTACTTTCTATCACCGGGACAATGCTTAGATTATTTTATGACTTCAAATCCACTGCTCCATAGTGAAGTTACTCCCCCACGATCAAACCTGCCCTGGGGTGAAGATTTTCTATTGCTATCATCAGACTCTGATTGAAAACAGCTGCCGTGGACTTGAACACATCACTGCATTTTATTTATCTTTGAGCATATTGTGCTCTTTCTCCGCATTAAGTGGGCAGTTTGTTTCTTCTAGTAGGGATTGAACACAGCCTTCCTACTCTGTGAGGGAAGAGCTGCAGATAAATGAAGGGAAGTTTTAATTAGGTAGGACTTTCCGTGGATCCCGTCATTCTTATAATAGCTGAGTACAACAAACAGCTGTGGTTACAATTGAGGGGCAGAGCTTTATTCCACCGCGCATACAGCGCTGAGAAGTCTGTGCTGCCAGGAGGACAAGGAAAGCACCACTGCTAGCTAGATATTCCAAGCGTGTTTTCTAATTTAATCAAGACTTAAACTTTTGTTTTCTTTGGTCTCTCTCAGTACGAAATGAAGGAGAGCCAAGGGGTAGACTCAAAGTTTTGGAAACACTAAGTTTCTCTTTTCTAATCTCAGGTCCCTCTTCCAGGGAGGAATTTTCCCTACTCATAACCGAGAGCATTGCTTAGCTCATGGTGACATTCATAATGACAATGTGTACACTACAGCCAGACGGAAGGAGTCCTCCCATCTCAGGCTCAACAGAGATTTGTGTTGCTATTTGACCATTCCCACCTTGGAAGGACTTCGGGACAGCGTGTTTTACAGACTGCAAAGCCTATTAGCTAAAATCAATGAAGCAAGACCCTGATGCCCAGAGTGGCCCGGGGAAGGGCTTCTAGTGGCCATCCGAAGATGATTAATGATTATCATTCTAGTTTGCAGGTTTGATTTTTGTCCCACTCAGTGTTCTGGTTTTAGCCCAGGGAGCATTTTAGCTTCTGCTTGTTTGAAGATAAAAGCAGAGGTCCATTTCATTAATAATTCAATCAATATTTAGTGAGTGTATGTTATGTCCTGGAAATTGTTTCAGCCACTGGGGTTGCCGCAGTCAGCAATGCAGAGATAAATCCTGGCCCACACCGACTTTCTGCTCTATTAGGGAGACAGACAATGATAAGCTGATCGTGAGTGGACTCCCATGTGGAATTGAGAGAGTGTGAAGCAGTGGTGGGTTAAAAGGAGACGTTTGTAGCTGTCACCATGGTAACTAGGTGTATCAGACAGTTTCCCTTGGCCTCTCAGCCCCCATTTGATCTTTCCTTCTGTTTATTTATTCTTTTAAACAGACAGGTAGTTATGGTCCATCGTTGTATACTGTGTAAAAATAAAACAATACATAGTGTGTGATTAGCATTCTCCTCTCCTTAAACACACACCCTCTCTTTCTGTTATAAGCCTCTTTTCATTCCTTTTTTATATAATACATGGCACGTTGTTGTTCCGCCACCTCCTTTTGTTGTTCTGCTCTGGAAACTGACCAGGGTGTTGGCCATGGCTCAAGCTCCTTACCTTCTGTGAATGGCGTAGGACATGAACAGAAGCTGACGAGGACAGGGGCATAGCCACAGGCTCATCTCAGACTCCATGGTGCCCATCTCTGTCACAGCTTCTAAAACACACTAGCAGAGTCAGGCTCCTAAGTTCATAAGCTGTCAACTGGAATCATTCACTATTTTGTTTTTTTATTTTTAGTAAGATTGACACTGCATGGGAAAAGTCTGGATAATGGAGTGATGTAATATTCTGAGATTTCAAAGGATTTCTTAGTCTGCTATACTAAAGATGGACTGGATTACAGGAGTATGCATAGTTCAGAGCAGGGCAGCGAGGTGGGTGGTAGTGATAAATCTTAGCTGGAGATGGAGTTGGCTTTCATGAGGACATCAGTGGGCAGCATGAGGAACAGCAATAGTGTTTATTTGGGAGGCAGAATCAAAAGTACTGGCATCCAGTGTGTGTGTGTGTGTGTGTGTGTATGTTTTGTAAGAGAAGTTGGGCAGGAATGACTCCAGCCTTCTCTGTTTGAGCCACAGAATGCTGAGTGAGGTGAATGTTTCAGTAGAGGTATTGTGTGAGGAGTTTCAGAGCTCAGCATTTGATAAGCACACCTGGAGTTTTGAAGAACAATCTTAGCTGGAGGTAGACCTGTGGGAGGTGCGCATGTCATTTCAAGTCTTGTTATTGGTTGAGGGATCTAGGGAGATGACTGTAGAGATAAATGAGATGAGTTGGGGTGAGTAGACCCTGAGCCAAGTCAGAGGACAGATTTTGGAGAGATGCAGCAGCAAACATACTAAGCAAGCATAACTGGGACCCTTTTCATCATGCTAGAAACTGGAGACATGAGATTTCAGCATGAGAAAACAGGAAGCCAATGAAAATAGCGGGGTAGAGACAAGAGCTAACGGGTCCTAAAGTCTCCAGACCTGGAATGGGTACCTACGCGGTGGAACTCTACTATCAATGAATGTCTTTCAAATACTTTAGTTGTCAATGGTCAAGGTGATTTATTTTTATTTGCAAATATTCCATGAATTTACTGGCCTACTGTTCTTTAAGAAGAAATATTGTACTGAAGTTGATCTTTAAATTTCAAGAGGTTGTTCTGGCTACTTAATGTCATTTTAAATCTTCTCTTGAGAAGTGGTGGAAAAAAAATACTTAAGAGATGAGGTGTTAGAATTATGTTTTATGCCTTAGCGTATGAACTTGGGCAAGTGACGTAAGAGTTCCGTAGTGAGAATTCTAATTGGTCTTAATAATAACAACCCAGAGTCAGATATGGGGCAGGTGGTGAAAACTGAAATATCAAAGAAGCAGAGCAGCGGCCACTAATTCTTACCTCTATGGAATCTTCAGTCTGAATAGACTCTTATTTCTATAAGTCCTTGAACTGAATGCCATCTCTATGAAACCTCGGACTCAATGTAGAGCTCCTGTCTCCTCCCGCCCTATATTCCTCTCTCTACCCAGCCATATCACTTCCCTTCTCTGGGATTAACAGTGTGAGCCACCACTACTTGGCTCTGTTTCTCTTTTAGACAGATTCAATCTCATGTAGCCCAGGGTGCCCGTGACCTCACAGGGATCCCTTTGCCTCTGTCTCCTGAGTTCTGGGATTAAAGGTGTGTGCCACCACTGCCTGACCTCTATGGCTAACTATTATGGTTAGCTCTGCACTCTGATCTTCAGGCAAGCATTATTTGTTAAAGGACAAATAAAATTTCACCAGAGTTCTGTTTGATGATTTATACTTACAAAAAACCAAACAGACAAAAACAAGAAACAAAACAAAGCAAAAAAGAAAACAAACGCCAAAGCAAAAACAAGATGCAGCATAAGGATTGTGGTTTATTGAGTCGATGAAATTAGACCGTATCTGCTTGTGTATTTATGAAAGACAGCAAAGATATAACAGACATCTAATACCCATTGTTAAAATCAGAAAGCCTTCATCTCACATGGAGTCACATAACTCTCTTAAGTGTAAGAAGTTTTTTTTTTTTTTTTTTTTTTTTTTGGTTTTTTCGAGACAGGGTTTCTCTGTGGCTTTGGAGCCTGTCCTGGAACTAGCTCTGTAGACCAGGCTGGTCTCGAACTCACAGAGATCCTCCTGCCTCTGCCTCCCGAGTGCTGGGATTAAAGGCGTGCGCCACCATCGCCCGGCTAAGTGTAAGAAGTTTTGAAAACTGTGTGAGAGTTTAAAAATTTATCATTGTTAATGAGGAAGAGAAGCTGGACAATTTGGTTTGCCCAAGTGATATTTAAAGTCTGTTTCAATATTAATCACTCTAAAATACAAAGATATGTTGAAAATTTCTCATTTCAGGGCTAAAAGGGAAATATAAGATCATTGTATACACAGGTTAAATTAGATTTAAACACTTATCTGAATTTTTAAAAGGGTTGGAATAATATAATCTTATTTATTTAAATTTAAAACTCATTTGAATATTTTATTTCTTTATTTCATAGCATAAGTTCTATGATTTAAAAGGAGAATAGCTCCAGCAATCAAGTGTGTGAATAATCAGTCCTCCATTCCGCAATTGAGAAACAAGTTCTTAGAGAATACATGCATGGATCAAAGTTTCAACCTAAAGCCTAAATTATTAGCTTTGAAAAAACAGATGTAAAATGAAGAGCACATGAATGTGTGTGTTCCTTTGTGTGTGTGGGTTTGTGGCAGAGTTTTAAATTATACTAACTAATATTAGGAAATGAGGGCAGATTGTCAGAGAAATTCCATAACATATTCCCTTTGTTTGTTCAAGGTCTGGTGAGCAGATTTTTGGATTCGGAAAATGATATAGGGGACTTTACCATCTGAGTGAGATGGAAAGTGGGGACTGACTTAACCTTCATGATAAAAGGAAAACCAGACCATGTTAGAAACTAAACTGTGTAGACCATAGGCAGCAGGCAGACGACACGGTGCGAGTGTGATCACTCAGGAGGAGGATGAGGAAAGTGAGCTGTTTTCAGGAAGGGAGAGGAAGAGTGATTGAACCATAAGTGGATGGAAACCATGCATGGTGTTTGGACTACATTAGAGCCAAATTGAAACTCAGCTACAGAGAAGCATGTGAAAATCACTTTTGCAGTTAACCAGTATGTGTGTGTAATAACTCATTTCTACCACCAGCCAGCTCCCAAATAATGACATGAAGATATCTGATTAATTATGAAAGCTAGGCCTTAGCTTAGGCTTGCCTCTACTACCTCTTATAACTTAAATTAACCCACTTATATTAATCAGTGTTCTATCATGTGGCATTACCTCTCTTCCATCTTGCAACTCCTGATTTTTCTCTTTGTCTCCTGGTGTCATCTGCACCTTGATTATCTCCTCCCATTTTCTCTTTCTGCCTGGAAGTCTCGCTGCACCTAGCAGGATGCCTAGCTATTGGCCATTCAGCTCTTTATTAAACAAACCACAAAAATATATTTTCACACAATGTACAAATAGCCCACAAAAGGTATGGTTCTAAATAACCCACAGTTCATAACAATCTTAAGGGGAAATCTGAATTGTGCCCATCTGAGTAACAATAGATTTATTTAGATCACCTGTCTAAATCTGTGGTCTGCAACTTCAGTACTTGTTGCCTCTATCAGTGATTTTAGGTGCCCATATGGGGATGTTTTAAAAGGCAAATTAAACTCATATAAACAGAAGAAACTTTTAAAATGTAAAGCAAACGCCAGAGAGCTGACTCAGTGGGTTAAGAGCTTGTCATACTCATGCAAACACTCGAGTTCAAATCCCAGAACTTGTGTAAAGCAGGCCATGAAAACCTGAAGCTGTCACCCCAGTCTCCCGATGTGAGAAGGGAGACAGAAACAAGGGAATTCCTGGAAGATCCGGCCACCCAGCCTGGATGGGCCGCCCAGCCTAGAACGCAAAGCCGCGAACAACAACACAAAAAGAAACACATTGTTGCAAATAAGGGACAAGGCAAGGGCTGCTACCTGAGGGTGCTCTGACGTCAGCATGTGTCTATACTTACACCAATATGTACATGCATACATATACAATTCATACATATATACACTCATACACACATACACACATGCACCACATATAAGAGGATAAGCCAGGTAAGTGTAAGTATAAGAAGAGAAAGTGGTAGGAACTTAAACACTCCTTGAATGAGACCAGAAAAATCAACAAATTTTTTTACCAAATTAGTAAGAGAAAATGCAAGAGACATTTTATTTAAAATTAGAAATCCCCAGAAGGCACCAAAATAGAGCCTTAATGGACAGTGATAGAAAACAGTAAGCAAAACCTGCCAGTCCTCTATTTGACAACTTACTTAGAATTGAAAAATTCTGTGTAAGATGCAATCTATTGGTTTCACTAAGGACACCTGCAGTCTCACTGCTTGGTGGCTGAGCAGGGAGGATCACCTAAAGTCAGAGGTTTGAGTTGATCCTATACAATATAGTGATCCTAATTCTATATTAATTAAAATAATTAAATTAATAGTTCAGAATTTTCCAAGAAGTTAGAAGGTTAAAACTGGAAGAGCTCAAGGCCAAACCCTTTTACGAAGAGCAAATACAAAGTATGTGTATGCAAGACCATGTCTCAAAATGAAACGTAGAAATAGATCAAAGGACATAACTAAATGACAGAGCACTTGCTCAGCATGTGCAAAGGCCTGGGTACAGTTTTAATACCACAATAATACTGACATAACTTCACATTCACATGACTTATATGATGGATTTTACTAGAAATTAAAGGAACACCGCACCAATTCTACACGATCTTAAGGAGAGCAGAGAGGAACAGAAGAGTAAGCGGATGGTATTAACTTGAGCGAAGTTAGCTCAAGTTGTAAAACGACAGACCAGAATCTCCCATCAGCTGAGACACACAAATCCTGAGTGTTATTTAAACCAGAAACTTGTGAAAAGGATGATACACCTTTCCGAGTGGGTCTCATTCCATAAAAACAAAGATGGGCAGTATTTCAAAGACTTGTATCTGAGAATCAGATCAATGCAATTAATAACTTATTTGACTAAAATTATAGTAGAATACATCTCAGCCCATGAAAGACATAAAAATCTTACCACATGTATAGTAAAACCAAGGATCAGAGATGTTTCCTTGGTCATTGGTAAGGCACTTACAAAACTCTCAGAACCTGGCATGATACACAGAGGTGGAGAATGAAAGCCTTCCCCACAGAGAGTTTCCTCTTTGGTATTAGTGTTTCCTTTTACCACCAAACAACATAAAATTGCGGGTAATTAAGTAAGTGAAAGTAGATTAGGAAGGAAACATTAGAGCTAAGATTTGTTTAAAAAGATTTCCTATACAAAATTCCTAATTGACAGTCTTCAATACCTTTTGAAGCAAATGAGCTATTCATAATTTCAGAGTACACAGTAAACATAAGGAATTCAATTGCTCTGCAGTATGATACCATGCCTTAACAGAAGATCAACTTAAGTTATTTTCACTGGCTTCTGAAGTGTGAATTTAAGAAGGTGTGTGCAGGTGCTATGAACTGAAGTTGTAAAGCTCCCAACCAAACTGAAAGGACATAAATCCACAGAGAAGAGAACACAGTGAGCAAACTAAGACTTAAGGCAACAAGACCCACTCTGTGCATTATGATACACAGATTACTGTAAATCAAATTAAAATCTTATTATGTTCTCATTATAGAAATTAAATGATGATTGCTAAACTTTCACAAAAATGTGTAGGTTCCAATCTGAGTTAAATACCTTTGAGAGAAAAGAGCAATATGGCTGAATAATTTTTGTGAAATTGTTATGATGTCACAATACATGTGTATGCTTTTAGGTACAATAATGATGATGATGGTGACGATGTTGGGACTTACACTCATATCCCTCTGAAACTGTGTGTCTGTTTAAACTATTCCTTCTATACCCTGCCTTGATTGTGGTGTTTGATTAAAGCAACTAACAAAAGGTAACTAATAAACAAAAAGCAGCAAGAAAAGTCACTGGTATAGAACAGCTCCAGCCAATGACCCTGTGACCCCAGGGCTCATGGTCTACACTGACAAACATAGCGGTCATTGGCTGTTCTCAACTGCTGAGGACTAGATAATGGATCTCTTGCTTAAAGTCAGTCTCATTCTGTTGAATTTTAATTAAATTAGATTTAAATAGTCATCAATGTCTTTGCAGGCACCATATTCAGTACATAGACAGACCTCTTCCATCAGAGCTGTTCGGTGGGTGTTGACAGGCCTTTTTCTCTTTGACTGTTTGGATAGAGGCTTCTGTGTCTTGACATCTTCTGAGTGAGCTATTTGGGAAGTGTCAGGATTCATGTTTACCTAGTTGTGGATTAGGCAGAAGGAAGAGTGATAGTTATGTTTCTGCTATTAATGGCTATTCTGGTGAAAGGGAATCTAATAATGTTTTCATTTTTGGTGTCTCTTTCTTTAGAGGAGACAATGGTATATTCACTACTATATCAAAAGGCCTGACTACCTTGATGGTTTTTATTGTTCTTAAATTCAGGAAAATAAGTTCAACGAACGTTTGCAATGTTCTTCAGTTGGTCCCGCTAATAAAACTCCCTTTTCTCCTGTTCCCCAAGTATTAGCACAGTAAAATTCTGTAATGTAACATGAAATACAAATTTCTGTTTTATTAACATGGTTGATAATCTTTCATTCGTATGCATTTTCAAACTAAGTACATAACGAGAGATTCACATTCCAGTCTAAAGTTAGTCCATATTTTTGTGTTACTTAGCCTCTAAAAATATTGAAGTACTAACACATACATTTTAACCCATTAATGTAGTAAAGTTTGTAAACTCCTGGCCTGAATGCTCTCTGGCTTCTAAGCTATTCCATCAATTAGACCTGATTTGGCTGTGGTCCACGTGTAACTGATGTAACAGCAATCTCAATCACAAGCACAGGGATGGCCCCTTAAGTAGTGGAAGACAGGCTGTCTGTGGTTAGATAACAATCTCAACAGTGAGGTCTGAAGCTCTGTAATTTTCTCAAGAGTCCACATGGAATTGGCCCCTGCTTCTCGTTGTCATTTTAAGTTTGGATGACTGCTGGCAGCATTTGGAGTCAGTAGTCGACAGATGTCGGGGGATCACCAATGTCTTTGGTTCTCTCTTTCAAGTCTGAAATGAGAACACAAGCAAAACCTCTCTGAAAACAGGATTGTTTACTTGTAAGTGGCCAGAGCTATGACGCATGATTGCCCTTAGGTATAAGTGGAAAGGAAATGTCTAATAAGAAAGAATGGGAGAAATTATTCTAGCATCTTCTAAATCGAAGAAGCCTGATCCCTGGGTGAGACAGGAGAAGCAGTCCCTTGGGCGAACCCTTTTGTGTGCCCAAACACCCAGCAACTTAAGTTGAACACTATTTAGAATAAAAAATAATGTAAGAAAATTGATGGCGCTACAACCATTTTACTAAGAACAGGATTCATCCAGGCTTTCACTGTGTCCTGTCATGGCTCCATGGTCTCGTAAAGTCCCAACCATTCCCTGCTCAGCATGGTCCTTACTGAACTGATGCCCATCTTTATAACATCACAGCAACGTGGGTAATCTTGTTTGCTACATTTGGGGGTGCCCAAACATGTCTCTCTAGGTGAAGTCTTCAGCCTTGCTTTTAAATCTCATCTGTTTAACAGAATTGATTTCTGTTATCAAGGAAGAAAATTAATGGGGCCCCTAAGCTTGTCTCCCAGCCTTTTTCTGGTCTGTGTATTTTCTGGCATCCCTGGTTGGTAAATATTCATAGTGAGTGTCTTATGTCTCATGGAATATACCCATCTCTCCTTTTGCGTCTAAAACCTGGTGGGTTTACAAAGAACAGTGTACCTGACATTTCACAAGATCTTTACTGAGAAGATGGCTTAGTATATTTTCACTGAATGACCGAGAAGTCAGTCTATTAACCCAGAAAACAACCCAAGCACATGATTCTCGACTAAATGTCAGAAATCAAAAGGAAAGCAATAATTTCCCATTCTTGTGTTTTATCATATGTTAAAACAAACATGGTATGACTAAGAAATCTAACGGTCATACACGAACAGCTGGATAGAGCAGAATGATCCCTAGGTGCTTTTCCATTGCCTTGTGAAAGGGATTATGGGAATTTGGTTCTTGGAGAATGGCTAAGCATATTCTCAAAGAACTCATGGCATAAAACTGTGGACGTTATAATTAAACAATGTGAAAGCCAATGCAAAGTAATTTACCCTTTCTACAGCTTAAATCTTTGATCTGATTAAATACTGTTTGATGTTGATAAGCTATTTATTTGAAACCTCTTAAGCTGTTTTTCCCTCAAGGGGCATGTTAAAAGGAAGATATTTCTCACTGGAAAAGTCTCAAAATTCCATTGGGATAATCCTTGTGAATATGTGATGCTCTTTTAAGAAAGATTTATCTGAAAAAAATCCAGCTACATTTTTGAGGCCTGATTGGTACAGGCAAAGGTGTAAACTAAGTTCATATTAGGGGACAGCTGTGTTATCCATACCTTTTATAATTGTAGATTTCTTATTCTCAAGGTGTTTATGCAAAATTACTCAGGCTCTTTTCTGATTTAATTCAGTTTTGAAAGCTCTTGAGGGCAATGTTTGGAATTTAGAGGAAAAAGGGGAACATATGGAAATACTAAATTTATATGGTTGGGTATTAAAGATGCCTGCTATGAAAAAGTTTAACTTAGACGGCAGTGAGAATCAGAGTGAAGAGTCTGCAGTGGTTGCCACACGTGTTTATCATTACCGTTCTTATTTAAGACTTCCCTTGCTCTGGAAGGCAAACATGGACATCCTAGGATTTTTTTAGCAACCGATTTTAGGGCAGCCAACAGAATGCTGTGTTTTCTCTAGCTATACCCTGCTCCACCGTGCTACTTCCATATGCCCCCCCCCCTTTCCCCCTGGCCTCTTGAGATGCCTTTTTTGTTTTTCTTTGATTTAGCCACCCAGTGCACAAATTAAAAATAGTTTGGGCTGCAACAGAGCCACTGACCCTTTGCAGCACTGTGGCTCTTGGCAGGGGCCCTGTAACTGTTGCCTGATGGGGGAGGTGGTGGGAGGGATGTAGTTGGGTGACATTCTGTGGCTTGCTTTGTAATTCTCTCCCGTTCCCTCTGTCTCCATGCATTTGTGAAGCTCCAGTTGAAATCACCAAGAATTTCACCCTTCCAGTGAGAAGAAGGGCTCTCCCAAAGGATGTGTGATTCTGTTATGCAGCGGTGGCTCTTTCCAGGACACCGAGCAAAGTAAAACAGTTCCTTGTTCTGGAGAAACTCCCCCCACCCCCAGGCTGTCCCGCCATGTGACTTTCTAGAACTTTCCTCATCCATGGAATTTGCTTCAGAGTCCTTCTTGCCCTCTAAGAGAATCGTGATCCCCACCTTCCTGCTGTGCAAATAGGGTGTAGCAGTTCCTAACCGCAGATCAGTGCTTGAAGGATCTGCTTCTTGCTCTGTTTGGTTTTTTATCATCTGTACATTAACCCTTCGGTGTCTGTGCATTGGGTAGGAATTTTCACCAGAGAGAGACAAACAAAAGGCTTCGCTCTCAGCACACTGTGATGGTTCCCTTTGTACTGTATGTGTTCATTCACATGGCAAAGATTTTCTTTCTTTATCATCAGAGACGAAGCTTCCCTGACCACTTGAGGTTGTGTGTAAAGACCCTATGAGAGCCTATGAGTGTCTGATGTGCTCTGCCGCACCACCGTCTTTACTTGAGCATCTTCTAACATTGTAAGTAAGGAAATGCAAGGCTGGAGAGATGGTTCAGCAGGGAAGGGCACTGGCTGCTCTTCCAGAGGACCGTGGTTCAAGTCTAACACCCACATGGTGTCTTACACCTGTCTCTAACCCTAGTCTCAGGAGACTCAATGCTTCTTCTGGCTTCCACAGCCACGGATATGGTACACGGAGAGGCAAGCAGGCAAAATTTCTATCTACATAAAATAAATGAACTTTTAAAATGAACTGAAAATGTTTTGCATTCAAAAATCAGCGTACTCCCATGATGAGAGTTAGAGGGAAACCCTCAGGGGCCACATGAGACAGTTGATCATTTCCAGGAGGCCTGGCATTTTGGGGCTGGGCATTACAGTTACCTGGGTAGGGAATAAATATGTCTGCTTTAACTTCAACCATGCACCACAGAAGATACCTCATCGCTTGCATTTATCCAGCATGGGACCATGCGAAAAAGGCTGGACAATGCGTGGGCTAGAGCTCAAAATTAGGGCAAGCCAACAAGCTTGCGGTCATGGTAGTTTTTCAGTTTTCCCCTTTGAGGTAGAATTTACTGTTAGCTGAGGTTTACTAATAGTTTACACTCTGTTTTCAGGAATTAGTTATGAAATAGAAAGTTGGGAGTAAAATCCATTTCTCTCTTCCTATGAGGTTTAAAATGTTATTATTTATCAACATGAAAACATTCTGGAATAGCATGGGGATTAATTCTCTCTACCCATTTGGCATCATGCTGCAGTGACTCTGGGACAATTCTTTATAAGATATTGAACAAGACTGTGGGGGATTTCCTCAAATCACAAGCTTGAAAGAAATATGGGGTTCTGGATCCCCACATAGGACCAGAATCTGTCTCCTCTCCAGGGAGGAGGGTCAAGCCAGCAGCACATTTGTGGGGTTGGAGCACACCCTCTAGTGTTTGCTCCACGGCAGTGCTTCCATAGCTTCTGGTTCTGGGCCATGGTAACACAAATCCTTGGGGAAAGGCTCAGAGTCAAAAACAGTGCCTGGCTTGGAGGAAAAAGTCAGCAGACAACTGCGACAGGACATCGCTGTGCTAGATCTGCCCTGAACAGGTTTGAAAATGGAAAATGTACACATGTAAAACCAGTGTGCTCAGAGTTACAGTCATGGTAGATGTTGATGAGAGACAAGTTTCATGAGTTGGAAGAAGATGCTGAGGAGCCTGAGCATGTAGCACCTAAAGAGGCAGAGATTAACCTGCTCATGAATGCAGAGTGAGGTGTTAATAGAATCCTTTACTAAGTCTCACATCACCAGAAATAGATGACTCATTCCTAGATACTGGAAAAGGGAGAGGCCTTGCCATATTTTAAATAACTTCCTTCTTCTCTACAAACAAAACCGCATTGCTCTTATTTCAAGGAGAAAGGCATGTGCATAGATTAGATCTGCACATTTGACTTTTATCGGGTGAGATTCCTGTCTCAATTGCTCTCCTCAAAGCATTCTTCATGGATGTAAGTGGAAAGACTGGCTGCATGTTACACGATTCACTGCTGGGAAACATCTGACTTTCTCCAACAGAGGACAGAGCACAGGACATTTGGCATTCACGAGATGAATCGTGAGCCTTTAAACAAAATTACCAATGAAAATGCACGTGTTTGCAATGTGTGTTTCCTGCCCTTCTGGACCTCTTATTCCATGGATAAAGACTCTAAAGTGCTTGCATGTAAAGGACCCATGTGGTTATTGAATTCTAAATTCCATATGGACTCAATGCAATGATGGCTGGTTTTACCTTCATCATGGTTTCATTTTTACCATAATCTGAATGATGTCACTCATGTGTGTAGATTCAAAGTTGATGTGTTTCTTTGAAAGCTGCTGTCTTATTATAACAAGACACAGAACTTAATAAAAATTAAATTTGGGGGAATAGCAATAACTGGTTTTGTTACCTCTTAATCTATTTTCTCTTTTCTAAAGTGACTTTAATTTCTTCAATCATATGCACTTGGCAAAATACTTTTACCAATTTTTAGAATACTAAATGCATATCAGCAAATACCACAGAAAATGTCATCAGATTATCTGCTGTATTTTGTCAGTGTCTCTCTGGCTGGGGCTCCCTGCGCTAAACCCAGAGCTGTTTGATGGTTTGATGTTTGCCTTTGATGAATGAGCAGCAACCCAGGTGAGACGGGAGGCCCCAACACTGAAATGAACGAAAGTCCATTTAAGGACTCTCACTGAAATACACAGAAGTCTCAATGTCCAGCCTTGAGAGAGACCATGTCAGAGTTGAGTTAGCTGCTTTTCTTGAATAAAAATAAACAAGCAAAAACTCTCTCATTACCTCTGTTTAGAAGGAGATTCACAGAAACTCTGAATTTTACCATCATAATCTCAGGAAAATAAACTCCCCAGCATTATCTAAAATAAAAATTTTAGGTCAACACAGTTTTTATTTCCAGAGAATTTCTCTCTTCTGTTTCAGTGGTGTTAATCTTGAAACTATAGGTTATCCCTTTGTTCTTAAAACATAACTTTACTCTTTTTATTCCCCCTTTACTGTCAAAGAAGGAAGCATTTAAGAGCCATGCAAATGTGAACACCTTAGCCACTCATAAGGCAACAGTATGGCACAAGATATAAAAGGCAAAAAAAGTTGTGACTAATTTAATTTGCATTCTCCAAAGGGATGGGCAAGATTAGAAGCGGAGGGATAATGACTGTAGGTTAAAAAGTCACACAGAAACCTCCAGGAGAAGAAGGACTGAGTCATTCAGTTTCCATCCTCTTCGGCTCCATCATTAGCTCAGCTCACGTCCGAACACATTAGAAACCCCTCCTCAGGCTGCCTTGTCACACAGGAGGAAAATGAAGAGGGGCCAGGTTCTAAATTCCTATGTGTCACTATGTAAAAGAACAACTTACGAGAAATCGTTCTTTTACAATTTATGCCTGCACACATGCTCACCCCACGCTCATGCAACTTCCCCCAGTGACTGCATCTTCTGTTCCCCGGTGACTGTCTCCTGCTCCAGCTTTGTAGCTGAGAATGAGAGCCAGAAGACCTAGTCTTCCCACCAGTCCATGGTGCACTGTGCGTGGGACAGGAACAGAATGCTGGCATGTCTGATGGCCAAGTTCTCAAAAGGCATTTCGCTATTTTGTTGTGATAGACAAGAGCTGCCATTGTGGGGTCTGCCGTGTGTGTGTGTGTGTGTTTATGTGTGTGTGTGTTTGTGTGTGTGTATATTCTGAGGGTAGTGGAGGGGGTTGGTTGCTGTAGATGATCAAGAGCATGGATCAGAAGGTGAGTGTACTAAACCCCAGTCAACTTGCCCATGCTCATCTTCCACGTTCCCAGGACTCCCCCATTTGCTCATGGGCTGACATATTTGCAAGAGACCTCATTGCCTAAGGCAAGTGACACCTTTTCTGGGTTATAAATGATGAGTGAAATTGGAGAGAAGGTGTTTCCAAATTCTAGTTGAATGCTCTCTGGTCCAACCCCCAAGCTTTGCTGTACTTTTGAGGTTCATATCTTTTCTTGTACAGTGGGTATGACCTGGCTAATGTCCACCTGGCTATCTGTGTGGTTAGCTTGAATGCATATAGTTGTCATGGCATTAGATGGTGTTCATTCACTCTTTAGAGGCTTACTATTTATGCATATTATATATGTGTAGAAGGAGCATTGTGCATCTGAGTGCCGTGTTTGATGAGGACAGTAGAGGATATTGGATATCCTGAAGCCAGCGCTTCAGGCTGTTGTGAAGTGAATGACTGGGTGCTGGGAACCAAACTCAGGTCCTTTCCAAGAAAACTGTGTTCTTTTAACTGCTCATCCACATCTGTCTACAACCCAACAGTCATTCTTGATATGCAGCTGCACTGGGCCCCTTCTTTGGAGCAGTTTTATTATTTACTGGGTAAGTGTGGTGTGGCAGTCCATCTCACCTTTAGTGAAAACGACATGCGTTTGAACTGCTGAATGGAACACTGTTTTCCATGACCGGTAGGACCAAGTGTAGGCCCTTCATGCTTACTGAAGGGTCTCTCTCTTTCTCTTATTTGGACAGATGTTTGGTGGCATCTGAACAACAGATTATAGAGTTCTAGGTAAGGAAATGGGGTGAAGGAATCTCTAGGTGATCTCTGGCCTCAAACTCCTTGATATAATTGAACCAACCCATACACTGGGTGACACTAAGAAGGAAAGGGTATTAGAATCCATATGGGTGGGGTTTGGGGAGATTTCACCCATAAGGATGCTGAGGAGACGTCCCAGGGATAGGGAACCAGAGGGATACTGTATGGAAGAAGAGACTCTTGGTTGCATTCAGGCCCAGGGTGTAACGAGAGCTGGATGGCAGGGTGGTGGAGAGGCATATATTAAAGAAGTCCAACAACACTACTATGCTTGCACGTTGGTAGAGTATCGCTGAAGTATGTTCAGGACCGTCTCTGTCTTCAGTCCAGTGTGACTGAAATTCCTGGGCAGGGCAGTGCTCGTAATCCCTGCCCAGACGTTAAGTTAGAAACATCAGTTAAAAAGCAAGACTATATTTCCCCCCGTCATCCATCATTAAGGTGCCATGTAGTGTATGGTCTAATAACTTTTGCTACGTGTCTCTGCAAACATGAAAGTCAACCCCCTTCATCGCAGTGCACACCGTGTAAGTCATTGTCTGTTGTTTGTGCGTCAGGATGCTCACAGCGCCAGACATCCCTTCGCTGGCCCCTTTCTTCTGAACGTAGGGCTACTTCTTGCTAATAGTTCCTTCCAACTTTTGGCTCCCCGATCCTGTCGACAGAAGCAACATTTGAAGAGAAACTAATCACTGTGCCTGATGGGTAAAAACACATTGTCAGGATGCCCTGATCGCAGGCATCTTTAGTGTAGCTCTGTTTATGTTTCGAAAAGAACAGAAATAGAAATGTTTATAACTGCTAAGGGAAAAAAATAACAAATGCAGGCTGGAGTCATCAGCTCGGTTGGTTCTGTTTGTGAGGACAATTTTTGCTAATTATAGTCTCCGTGCAAGGGTTGTATTATTGTACTGACCATATGTAATTAACCAGACTTGCCTCCCTCCGTGTATGAAAATAGAATGCACAACAGTTTTGCCCATGTCATGGTCCTAAACCAGTTCTTTTTAGCCTTCAGTAGACACAGTCCAGAATTCATCTTTACTTGAGGAGTTTTCAAATCTCTGTATGGCATTAAATTTAATAGGGCTAGTATATCAAAAATAGAATTATAATTATGGAAAGTCAGTTAAAGGGAGGGCAAATGGTAAAATGAAATGAGATTTTTAATGGCTTGCCAGGCCTTATAATTAATGAGCTGGGTATTTGGCCATGTCCATGACCTTCAGGTAAGAAGGAGACAAAATGGTCTGTGAATGGGATCAGGGGTAGAATGCTTTTGTGGAAGTAGAGGAGTCTCTCCTTGCTAGCTCTGCATTCCATCCTCCAGGAAAGGAGGCTGCTTTGAGGCTCTACCAAGTCACCAAAGAGTCACTGGAAGAGGTAGAGCCAGTGACATCCTGGAACCGCTGGAAGAAAGGCGTTGTGTGGTTACTCAATACCTCTATTTGATGGGCCACTTGTAATTGTTCATAGAATGTGGAGCTTCTTTTCATGACAGTCTCAATTAGTGTGTCTGATCTACTGCAGGATTTGTTTTGTACCACGACTTTCTTTGAACACTGGTTGCAAACAAGGAAAGAAGAAAATAGCACAATGCAAGCATGCTTGCATGCCCAATCTATCCTGTGGCTCAGCTTCCTTGCACACCACATGGACTCCTGAGGCTATAAAAATTGTTTTTGTCTGATTAAACACAAATCCCTTTGAACTCCATGGGGGTTTGTTTCCGCTTATACTTCCTTGTAACTCTGTATGGAGTTACTTTTTTCTTTCTTCTCTTCTCTGGGTTTAATTTGGGATCCAAAGTGTCAACAAGTCTGCCCACCTTACCCCCTTTGTCTTTTTCATAAATTGCAAAAAAATTATCTGTTGAATTTCATACCCCAAGGCACAGAGAGGCAGAAATTGGCATTTCTATTTGCAACCTCCTAGCTTCTTTTTGTTTATGTACAGAAAATTAGTTTGACTAAAAGTCAGAAGCAAATCAGAACAAATGTCTAGCAACTGGCCCACAAAGGATATTAGTTATGCATCTAATTACCGCCACTGGAGCTTGCCTTTCAAGGGACCCCAGGGGGCAAGAAACACAGCTTTAAAGGTGGCTGAGGGCCTGCCTGGGAATGTGACTTCTGGAGAAATAATTTGGATGAGGGAGCATCTTAGAATTTTTATGCTAAGAAATCGGATCCGATTTGGAGGCGTGTAAATGCACAGATGAAGATAAATGACGTACTGGTCTGTGGGTGGGGTTAAAGAATTGGATTAATTCTTAGATCAATACCATGGTGATTATTCATTCTGAAGTTCTTCTGGACGATAGCAGTTGCAGATAATTACAGAGGATAAATTGACCCCTCTAATGAAGAGTATGGGGTTTGCTTATTCATCTTTGTGTATATTCATTTGTTTCTTCACTGCACTTGTCACTACTTTCCTGACCCATTAAGTCTGTTCTCATGCTAACCTGCCCCTATGGACACTCTGTGCTCTCCCTCAGTAAAGACCATCTCTGTGTTGGCATCTATCAATTTTTTTTTTCCTCATGTCTCTCTACCCAAGCGCTCCAGAAGCAGCCGGCACCTGGAAGTTATATAGCCATTGGGATTTCTAGAAGGCTGTTTCATTTAGTTCCGTAGGAAGGATCTTTTGGATTGTTACCCAACCTGTTCTTCATTGATGACCTCCACCTCAGAAGAGGAGCTATAGATTGAGAGATTTACTGCAGAGCCTGGGTACCACCTGCAGATCCCTAGTCATTTCATCCAGAGAACCCCCAGCCTTGTTCCTTCCCCTTACATACTCCCAGACTCTTGTATCTCCTCCTGCATCCTGTCTCCTGTGATTGTGCTCACATGACAGCCATCAGAATCTGTGAGAATGCCATACAGCTCATGTCTTCCCTTCCCTTTCTATACACTTTGGCTTTCCAGGTCCTAATGACAGGAATTTGAGACAAACACACAGCTAAATACCAGACCTGACCTGTTGCTTGTTACTATGAATCTGACTTTTTAGAAATGAGATGTACCCATTCAAGGTTTCCTGGGGACACAACAGCATAATTGAGTAGTTATACTCCCGACCGTATTCCTGTTAAGTCAAGAGAACACCTGACCCTTTAGCAGTAGGCTTGTATCTTTGTCACAGACAACAACCAGAGTCTACTTTGGCTTGCAAGATCCACATGGCGTGGCCTTGCATCTCCCTCAGCTCTTCCCTCCATCTGGCACTATGCTCCTGCACTTGTTCAATTACCCTCAGACCCAAGAGGCATCTCCTAGGGTCACGTATCGTGGCCCTCTGTGCAGCTATTCCTTCCCATTCCCATCCATCTTGATTGTCCCCTGCAGAAGGTGGCCCTGTCTGTACGTTCATCCAAGCCACCCTACCACTCACGTCCTTCTCTGTCATCATCCTGGCAATTGCTGTCTCTGACTGATCGGCTTCCCTCATTCGGAGACTCGGGCTGTGAGTGAGGCAACATTCTCTATTGATTCCCCCGTGCTCTCTCTATTTTCTGAAGGATGCCAGGCCTAGAGTTGGTTAGTATTGACTACATGAAACGTTGAAAGGATGCTTGGCCCTCGTGTCTGGTCAGTCTGGTCTACTGAGCAAACGTGGCTGGGGTGGAGCCGTGACCGTTCTATGTGCAGTCCCTGAAGTCCTCTGGGATATGTCAGGACGTAAGTCCACGAGAGTGTCAAGGTACTAAACACACGCTTTGGAATGAGGCTGTGACGTTGAATTCACGGCACCCTAAGGGGCTCAGGGATCCCATAAAGACAGCTTCTGGTTAGTCTTCACAATGGCTATGTGTTCTGCTGGGAATGGTGGGGGCTGTTACAAAGCTTATGGATCCTGTCAGCTTCATTCCTGGAAATGATTACAACTGCAGATTCACCAAAATAAACTTTAAGAGCAGAGCAAAGGCAAAATTTCCTTTCCTTTCCACATCTCTTTGTGACCCTCTTTGTGGTGATCAGTGATTTGAAGGTGTGGGGCAGGCAGAGGGCTCCCCTGGGGTGCAATGGCAGAGATCCACCTCTACTGGAAATAAAACTTTGGAAGTTGTAAAAATCAGTTTCATGTTTCATGTTCCATTTTTTTTTAAAGTATTTGGGATGTTTAGTTTGCAGCTGCTACCGCCAAGGAAACCTGGGAGCAAGGCATGCAGCTTCTAGAACTACAGATAGCGCTACCCAGAAGGCCAAGCTGAGAGGCCCAGACAGCTTTCTATTTCCTCCCACATGAAGTAGAACAACAGTAATTAAAACTGCGCTTTCAAATGATTTGTGTGTCACTGCTGAGAAGGCTCAAGAATATTTTTTAATGAGAAGAATAATAAACCAATGTCATAAAGCATTCTGCATTTGCCATTTCCAGTTGTTGGCATGTGGCATGCAATAATTTATATAGGCCAGGTGATTGAAGCTCTTCCTAAACCAATCTATAGTGAAATCTCACTATATGGGTTTCATCAGGACACAGCCATGTCCAGAGATTGTCAACTATGTTTATACTACATTAAAAGAACACTCTGATATGCAAAGTCTAAACCATTTACTATTTTATTTTATATCAAACCAACAATGGCACTAAAAGCATACAAACTCCTAAACCCATACCATGCAGGATCGTTGAGCAGCTACATATATTATGACAGATAATCGATGTTTTATCAACAAAGACAAGATACATAAATGCACAAGAGATCTCTGGACACATCTATTCAGACAAAGGGCTTGCTCAAACTCACCCAGCAAGGCAGCACCATAGGGTTAGAAAGAATCTCGATTACCTACACATTATCACACATCCCATGACTCCAACTGGCAGTCGCGTTATCAGAATCTTTGAACCTATTGGTTTTACAGCCGTCTTTTTGGGGTGTGAGAGGAGACACATGAAAAGTCGCTGTGAGAGTCCCTGGACAGCAGACGGTGGTGTAAGTGTGAACTTGGAGAACAAAGAAAGCTAGTGTATGCCAGGGTGTGGATTGGCGGCCAGGGATTGGTTGTCTTTGAGTAAGTCCATATGCTGGGAGGTCTATGGGACCACCAGACTCTAGGAATGCGATTTCTTCTGTCTGTGTTGCCTTCGTAATGGATTGGGACACATATGGCAATGGATGGAGCTGTGCTCTCTTCCAACTCCCTGGGAAAATTTATCTATCACAGACTGCCATCTGGCTTTCTTTACTTGAATACTAATGGCACTTAATAGAATAATGGGTGTTTGGAATGGAGTGTTTGTTAATTTGTGTAGCCTGTTGGTAATTTACTGGGTTTTGAGGCAAGTGTCTGAAGTAAAAATAGATGTCCGTCCAACCCACCGTACACCGTTCCTGAAAATGGAGTTGTATAAACCGTGTGAAGGGAAAACGCAATGAATACTGCTGAGGACGAGATGGATCGCGTTGTCCTAGATTCCAGGCACAAGCCTACTATAGCCCTGGAAAGAAGGTGGCAACCCAGGGTCTCAATAAAGAAGAGGTGTCTCATAATTTTTTAGCTAGCCACTTAAGACATATGCTTATTTTTTTAATTTTGAAAATACTTATTTTTCTGTATCTTTTAAATTGTTCAACATAAAAGATCTCCCTAAGTCATCTATATACACATATAGCATGGGTCTTCACTCATAATTACTACAATCCCCAAATTCTTATTTTTAAGATATTTTAAAGACTAATTCAGCATGCCATAGTTGTCTTTCTGTGTCTGACTTATTTCTCTGAACATAATTATCTTCTTTGTACTTCTATTTAAGAGAACTTGGATCTTTTCTTAGTAGTTTAAATAATCACCAAAGTGACCTAGTAATGTTTATATATCTCTGACTCATTTAGTCCAATTCTTGCTATTTGAATATCATCCAGAAATTTATACGTAGGTTTTTTTTAATGCATGGTGTTTATTATAGAAATGGGAATGATCTATAGGAATTTCCAAGACTTCCAGGTTTGATAATTGACTAAAAGGACTGGCAATGTGAAAAAAAAACCTGATAATCTTTCAAATGTTTTCCTAAATTGATAACATGTTGATTGAAATTATTTAAGATAAAAGGTACTGTCCTTGTTTTCTTTGGATTGCTGCCATAAACACCATGGTCGCAGCCCACTCCTGGAGCAAAGGGTTTATTTTCCTTACACGACCCAGTCACAGTCCACCAATGAGGGAGGACAGCCCAGCAACTCTGTCGGGAGCAGAAGCAGAAGTCCTGAGGAATGCTGCTTACTCGCTTGCTTCCAGTCTCATCGCTGGCTGCCTTTCTCACACAGCAATCTGTAATCAAAGAAATGGCCCAGAGACAAACACACAGCCCGGTCTGATGGAGGAAGTTTTCTAGTTGAGATTCTCTCAGAGTTGCTCTAGTTTGTGTCAAGCTGGAAAACACTCAACAACACAGACGTATGTGACAAGGTTCAGGAGATACACACAGAATCTATACACAGTGCTAAATTCTCCCAGCTGTCACACTTAACAGAGTGTTCACAGAACGCCAATCAGAGAGGCTCACCTTGCTTTGATATCCTGTGTTTTCATTGGCGGTCTGTTTACTGTGTGAGGGGCTTCTACCTGACAGATCTATCTTCATGTCTTTCTGACCTCTCCAGAGATCATACTCAGACAACATGGCCAAAGATACCATGTCCACATTACTAATGTAGAGTATACAGCATAGATTAATTTCCTCAGGTAAGTTAAAGGAAAAGAAATCCCATCGGGCAGGGACGAATGTCAAGGATTCAGTGAAAACATAAATTCTTTTTGAGTGCATTTGGTTGGAATACCTTAGACTTACTGAACCAGCAAGTAAAGAAATAATTTCAATTTAAATAGTTCACACCCAGATAAAACCTAGTGATGGGAAATAAAGGTAGCCAATAGTTGGGACTTCCTGGCCAGCAAGCCTAGCCTAATCAGAAAAATCCCAAGCTTAGCCTTTAGACTCCACACTCACCGTCACACGTGTGCAGCACTTCAACCCCCATACAAGTAGGCTCGCCACCCACCTCTTCCCCCCAGAGAATACACACGCGGAACTTCAAAGATGTTGTAGATAAGCGGTAAAAATAACACAGTACGTTTCATTTGGGCAGCATCAAAATATTCTAAGTTAATTGAGTTAAAGTATAGGAATTAATTTTCCTACATTGTAACACTTCAAAGGTGGTCACAAAAACTTTCCAGTGACATGTATGGCATTTTTGTTGGACAGAGTTGTACTAAAGCATTTATTACCATTTTTTCCCTCATGGGACCCATTAATGCCTACTTCAGTTTATCTTTCTTGTGTGTATCTGTTCTGTTGAAGCTAAATTATTATAAATGTGACTTTGTTTCCCAGTCAGTGTCTGCAGTGGTTTCTTTTATATAGCAGAGACTTAATAAATATTCATTGCCACATGAATGAATAACTGGGCTCCCCAGTATTGTTGGTGCACATTGTGGTAATGATAAGTTCTGGGGGACATGTGGGTCTGTCTTGGGGAACATGTACTTGTTCTGGTGTATCCCTGGAATCTCTGCTTCTGCAAAGAGGCCACCTTGGGGCTTATTAGACATTTCTCCAAGCCAGGAGACTTCTGTTAAGAATGCGGCATGTCTCTTGAGTTCTCACAGCTTGCTTCTGAGTTCTGCAGAGGGGGTGGATTACATTTGAATGTGATTTTCGGGGAGCAGGAGAAGGAAAAGAAACTGAGCATGAGATCTGAGAACGGGGCAGAAGGAGACCATCATCTCTTAAGAGAGTAAACTTTTCTTTGAGGTTGAGATCAGAACAGTTTGTGAATGTGGCAGAAGCTGATGCGAACTAAGAAGTCTTCAAATGTTTTTTTTGCAATTCCTGATATTACCCAGAGCTGATTGGCTCCTTAAACGCGTGCCAGGCTTCAAGTTACTGTGGGTTACATGGCTGCCGTGCACGCAGGGCAGGCTGTTTGGCTATTCCTGGCGGTGGGCTGGAATGGGAGAGAGGTGGTGGGGGAGTGGAGGGGGAGGATAGTCTTCATTGAATAGAAAGTACTCGTTTTCCCAATTTTAGCCATATTATCAGCATTTGTAATTCTAAAGTCATAAATCTCAAGGAAATTACTTTTTAATGTCCCCTGGCACAACATTAAGACTTTGCAATTAGATTTTATAGCTTACGGTCATATGTTACGGGTCACAATGCAGGATGAAGACCCTTCTGCAGGACAGACTCAGAAATTTAAGATGGAGCAGGCTGGGAAGTAGCTTCCTGGTAAATGGGGTACTGGTGGTTTCAGGCTGATCCTAGCCTAGAATTTCAAGATCTTGCATTGCATATGAATTCTCGCATCTTTCTAAAATGTTGATTATCAATTACTTCTTGTGAGAGCTACCAGTGAGAAAAGCCGGCTGCTGACCACCGTGGTCCTTATCGTAAGGTAATGGCGGTGAGGGATTTAGTAGAAAGCTATAAAGATCTTAACAATTCTAAGCAAAAGAAAAGAGAAGCCCCATTCAGAAGGTGTTTCTTGAAGTATTTTTTTAAAAAACCTTTCCATTATTACCCTTTTTCGGGTGTGTCTGAGGTGTGTACAGTGCAGAGGTAGCTGGGCCACAGTTGCTTGAAACTCTCCTGCTGTTGACACCGAGTTCCTGCGATAGTTCAAGTATTTCTCATCTGTGCAGAGAAATCAGAGAAATGAATGGAACTTCAGAGGCAGAGTGGCTGCCAAAGGCAGTGCTACTTTCCAGTAGATCTGTGATGCATGCTTGGGCCATGGTGAAGTGTTTTGTTTTGACTTACTACTAGATAGATAGATAGGTAGATAGGTAGATAGATAGATAGATAGATAGATAGATAGATAGATAGATAGATAGATAGATAGATAGATACATGAAGTCTGGACACTGAAATATTTTGTAGTCTTTTAAAGGATTGCAGAAAGAACTGGGGGGCTGGAATCCTTGTGAGTCTAGTTTTAGGGGTGATTGTTGGCATGGAGCATTGGCTAGTGCTCACAGGGGATTGACTTTTGCAAATGACATAGAATGTTGTCTAGAAAAGGGGGCTGTAGGGAAAGAGAAGTAACAGCTAGCAAGCAGGAAACAGTGGAGCAAACCAGTACAGACCTGCTACCCTATTCTTGGTAGGGCTTTAAAGCATTTCACTCCCCAGATTTTAAATCATAATCTTAGCTTAGATGATGTTGATAGGGCAGGTTATGCAATGCACTGATGCTGGAAATAAAGTCCACAGAGGAAGAGAGGCTGCCAGCTTTGGAGCGTATTAGCTATCTTTGCGGTAAGATGGTCTTTGTACATCTTAGATAAAAGTGAGTAAAAAAAAACCTTCCAGAATGTTCTCTGTACTCCATCCTGCACTCTCTTTCCCGCTGTGCTGACAACAGCCAAGAGCCAGCTGCTACACCATCAGGTCAGTGTCCGATTCAAACACCACACACTCATACACAATTACACATCAGTGCCTTATGGTCGACAGCCACACACACCCATACACACTCACACATCAGCGCTTTGTGGTCGAGTGACACACACCCATACACACTCACACATCAGCGCTTTGTGGTCGACTGACACACACCCACACACCCATACACACTCACACGTCAGCACTTTGTGGTTGACTGTCACACACCCACACACCCATACACACTCACACTTCAGCACTTTGTGGTTGACTGCCACACACACACACACACACACACACACACACATACATACTCACACATCAGCGCTTTGTGGTCAATTGCCACACACACACATACACGCACACACCCATCCACCCACACATCAGCACTGCATAGGTATTTAGCCCCTCCACTCATCTTCTTCATCGCAATAAAGCAGATCTGGACATGGTTGGCATTTTTATCCTTAATACTTACAAAAGACATTTGGATCCTAAAACCTGGCTAACGGACATGGTAAAAGGTGTGTGTGTGTGTATTTGTGTGTGTTCATGTGTGTGCCACAGCATTTATGTGGAAGTCAGAGGCCTATCTCAGTGTCAGCCTCTGCCTTCCGTATTGTTTGAGAAAGTGTCTCTTGTTGTTTAGCCCTGTGTGCAAGGCAAGCTGGCCTATAGTCATCAGATGTCTCTGCCTCTACCTCCTACCTCCTGTAGGAGTGCTGGCACTGCAGATGTGTGCCCTGGGATGTAGGCATTTTCATGTGGATTCTGGGAATGAGAAGAATGCAGGTAGTCAGAGTTACACGAGCCTTCTCCCCAGCTCTGAGGGTGTGATACACAGATCATTATTAATAGTAACAATAGTACAAGCAGTAGACGTTTTGTGCAGGCAGAAGGAGAGATTGGCATGGTTAGCCCAGTTATGTAAGGCTGCATTTCATTGTTCTGTAGTCTGCAGTTGAGAAACAAGTGGGTATTGATTTTACTTAACAATATATCAATAGGAATAAATTTGCTTTTGAAATGAAGAGGTTGCTTGTTCCCCCTTTGTTTTGTGACCTTGGGTCTGTGCGGCTGTATTTCTATGCCTAGTAAGTTTTCCTAGTACAGTTCTGTGACTAAGTTTCTGTCATTGGCTTGGGGTCTAAGCATGACTCCCTCACCATGCTCCCGTCTTCTCACCTATGATGAAGAGGACTGTGGAGATTCAGATCTGTGAGTTGCTTGCAACAGAACCTGGAACCAAGCATCCTGCTTATATTATGTATTAGCTCCGTGGGAGCCAGTGGTCCTGGTGTGTGTTTTCTATGCATAGCTTCAGTGGCAGAGAGTTAGCCATGCAACTTCTTGAGGCATAGAAACAATAGGTTTTTTTCTTTGTGCTTCAACTTCTTTGTCTGATGCACATTGCTTTCTGTCTATGGCTTGGGGAATGTTTTTCTACCATCTCCAGTCCTAACTAAGTGTACACTATGATTCTGATTTCGGTGTGAACTCAAATCCCCATAGATGTTTTGAAATGTTTTCTCTGTCGCGGAATAGGCTGGAATGAAAGAATTCAGGGTGGAATTGGAACTAGGCCATGACAGTCCTTATCCACCCTTATCCACTTTAACATATCAAGCCAAGTTGAGTTGCTGAGAGTTGATGCTGCAGGCAGCGGCCAGCCCCATCTGGGTCCAGTATTGTCCCTTAGCAACAGGATCCCCTTATGGCCATGTTTTCAGATTTCAGTTTACGGCATTATTACCTGGACTATCTCTAGAATGTTTTTGCTTGAGATAAGAGTTCTTCCAATTACCTCTCCTGTATAAGGAAGGGGTTACTGACTGGCATCTGTCTAGCCAGCATACAATTTAAGGCTCCCAATTACTTTTGACCAAATTTATTAACCATCACTCATGTTGATAAAAGAGCTTTCTTAAAAGTGTAAACCACATATCTTTTAGAAGCAATTTGTATACTTCTGGCAAAATATTCGCAAAATATAATGCGTGAGCTTATTTTGTTGTAAGAACTCAAATGTCAACACACCTGACTTTGCGGTTGGTATGTGCACACATGTATTTGATTTGCTGATACATATACATTTCTTTAACATAATATAAGCTGTGTTCTCAGTTGATCCCTGAGATTTATTTCTTATGATGCTACTGACTCGCCTTACTGCTTAGATTATCATGATAATTACAACTTCAAGCTGAGTTGAGAAGTTTTCCCTTTTGTCTGAAATAACTTATAAAACATTTGCATTATATATTCCTTATGAATTACATAAACCTAGTCTTGTCATTCCTCCAGCATGCCATATGGTGGAGTTCATTATGAAATTAATTCATGTGCTTTTAATAACAAAGTGGTGCAAACCAATAATCTCTGAAACGTTTCCTAGTAGACTTGTTTCTGTTGAGGGGCAGCGACTTGGTTGTACTGGAGACTTTAAAGGGCAAAAGGGAATGAAGGAATTTAAAGAGATGGGATTTTGCAAAAGTCAGAGCCCTGGTCTTCAGGAGAGGATGGAGAACGCTGTGAGGCTGTTGTTTGTGCCTGCAGGGAATCAGCTGGTCTGAGTAGAAACTCTCGGAATGATGGCCTCAGTAAGAAGAATGGGTGAATGATACACAAAGTTGAGGCAAAGTAACATTCATGAAGAAAGCAATAGACAATCAAAATGAAGAGACTGTACAGTTTGGTTGATTTTTGAATGAAGGTTGCCCCCTGTAAAAGTACACGGATTTTCTTTTGGAGGGGAGGAAGGGAGTGAGGGGATACCTTTGCATTTCGGTTAAACCTAATGGAACAACACTGACTATATTGTTACCTCATTTTCCTTTCCTTATTTAGCTTCTTTCACGCTTGGGGGCGTTCTCAGGAGCACCCTTGTTTTTGTTGCTGCTGTTCCTCAGAACAGAAACCTAATCCTGAAGGGCTTCTTTTCAACCAGCTCCAAGGTCTCCACTATTCCACTTTTAATGGATGAATGCATGCTAAACAAGCTAGCTGGCTATTTTCTGATATTTGTAATATTTTTTCTGCTCTTACTTGGTTTGCATTTCTCCACTAGCAAGCAAGGTCAGCTTTGGCTCTGCTAATTTTTCCCTCTCGCGCTTGGGAGAGGACCTGAGTTCTCGCCTCTGGAGCCTATAAGTTGAGGTGAATGAAGTGAGATGCACTCCGCTCAGCCTGGGAGTCTAGATCAGGGCTCTTTGTTTGTGGGCTCCTCATCTAAATAGTGATCGTTTCAATTTAAGCATGGCGTCAGCTCTTCTGGTCTTAGTGACATGTGGAAATGGTCTGCAGTCCATCTGCTGCCTGTCCACGTTAGTGGGAGACATTCTTTTGGTTGCACTTCGGGAAAACAAGTCATGCCCTCTGACCCTTGACTCCCTGGTTTAACCTGCAGATGGTTTGTTTTCTTTAATCCCCACCCTTGTTGATCTCACCTCCCAGCAGCTGTCGCATCTCTGTTGTCTACTACTACCTACATTCTATGATATTTAGTGTTTTTAATATCTTGTTCTCTACACTCTCCATAGCATCCTCTCTGTCAAAGGCCACTCTTGTTCCCAGGATCTTTGATTCCATAAATTAAGTGCTCTCTTGAAAACCTGTAAATTCTTTCTTGTTGCATCTGCTCGGCAGCCCAGATGTCACAGACTTTACCTGAATCCCCCGTGGTTGACATGAAACAAACAAACCTCTTGATGTCCAACCAAGCATTTCTTAAGCTGCTGCTACTTTTTCCTTTCCCCATTCTTTCTCCTTCCTCTTCCTTCCACTTAACTCCTCTGGAAATGACCCGCTTATGTCTACTCTTTAGCTCCACACCTGACTCAATGGCCACCACATTCAAGGCACCGCCCCTGACTATAGACACCAGAACTTTGGTTTTCATCGCCCATTACCTGGAAGTATTCTCATAGTGAGGATGGTTGTATGAGATACAGAGAAAGGAAACCATGGTCTTTGTGTTGGAATATGGATGGCTAGATGACATAGAGCCAGAGGGAAACCACCGTCCTCATGTTAGAATAAAGATGGCCAACAATGTGCTGGAGAGATGGCTCAGTGATTAATAGTACTGATTCTTCTTCCAGAGGACCTGGGTTCAATTCCCAGCACTCATGTGGCAGCTCACAACTGTTTCCAGTTCCAGGGGACTGGACACCCTCATGCAGACATACATTCAGGCAAAACACCAATGCACATAAAATAAGACTAAATTAAATGATTAAAAGAGAACCAAAGATTTTTTTAAAGTATGATCTCCCTCCCCATGGGAAATCTTATCCTCTCTGAGGAATGGATACGGGGTATGGGGGAAGATAGAGGAAGTGGGAGGAGGGGAGAAAGTGGGAACTAGGATTGGAATGTAAAACTTCAATTTAATAATAATAATAATAATAATAATAATGGAAGTGATTATAATCAGAAAAATAAATTAAAAAGTGTAGCTTCCATAAGGTTGGTACAGAGGATCATTGTGGTCTGTATGTTACTCCCTTGCCTGCTCCTCTAAGATATGTGACTCTAGACATCTCTTCCCTTCCATTATCCCCGCCAACCTCTCCTCTCTGTAGTTATATAATCCCCATGACCCTGTAGACACTTATAAATTGTATTTACATTTATAGAGACATTAGCACTATTGTCCTAATGGCATTATAATTTTTTAGAAGGATCCTTTACTCATAACATGTTACAACACTGATGTCTTGTATATGTGTAGTTATAATGAGTAGTTGTTTTAATTGATTTATGGTAAGCATGAAAAAGTGTTTGTGAAATGCCAAGAATAACACACTTCTGTGTGGTAGCATATACATTAAAATTTCAAAACCAAATCTGTGTATAAGCTTAGACCTGTTTTGCTTTAAGAGGAAAATAAATTCCAATCAATATCAATTCCCCAGGAATGGATAATGAAGATATTTTGCTATCCACACACGAGGCGTTATATGACAAGAGTTTTCCGTACTAGATCTGTTTTTATCTTCAGCGTCTGTTCGAAGAGATTATTGCCTTTCTTTAAGCCAGTAACAGCATTGGTTTGACAGTTAGCATATGCCCATTTAGTCAGCATGATATTACTCAAGCACTAAATCCAAGAAAAAGAACATCCAACTCTATAGTTGGTTGCCAAGGAAGAGGGGAAGGTATCCTGAAACTGGCAAGCAATGTGCGGCATGTTTCTTCAGTGCCAGGAATGAGGCACAGTTCAGAAGCGGTGTTATGTCCTTTTTCATACACTGTCATTTCCTCACAGTCTGACTCTGGTAAGCTAATGTCGAATGAGAGTTAACAGTGCTTATAAAAAATTTAAAAAAAAAGAACCAAGAAGAACAAGAAAGAAAGAAAGAAAGAAAGAAAGAAAGAAAGAAAGAAAGAAAG
>JABTXL010006268.1:4861033-4911507 GCA_025134845.1 Neodon shergylaensis | reverse complement strand
AAGAAAGAAAGAAAGAAAGAAAGAAAGAAAGAAAGAAAGAAAGAAAGAGCGAGCCTTAGAGTGGCTGCCTCCTGATTTCCCTTAGAAAAAATGTAATTGAGCCATAGGAGTAATCACAAATTTCTCATCCCTAAACATTCATAAAGGATCAAATGTGTTTAAAAAGTCTAATTTACAGGGCCAAAATAGAAATCTAATTGGCCTGGAATACTCACTTGAAAGCAACAGAGGTGGCCATGCTTTGTCCTTGCTTCTAAGTCTAATGGTGTTGACCAGTGTGCAGGGCCCAGCCCTGGAGTCTTAGGATATGGTCCTTACCATCCCCTGTTGCTCCGGTGGGTCTTGTGAAGTGTGAACGCTCAGCCTGCAGCCGAAAGGAAAATGCACATCTGGCTTGTTAATCACGGCCAAGCACCGATGTCTAGATTGCTCTTTGTTGAGTGGCCGCCTTCTGTATTTTTCAGGTTAACATATGACATATGAATTATGTGATATCCTGATAAAAAGCCTATAGTGGCACCTGTTAATTGTCCCAGGGGACCTCGAAGTCCTTGCTGCTATGCTTGTTACCTGATCTGCCCTCTCTGTCATCCTGCAGGAAGATCATTCATTCATTTTTTTTTTATCTTTTTCATTTGTTTCTTTCACATTTAGAAATTGGCCCCTGGTTACGGGAGTTCAGAGCGGAGAATGCTGTGGATTTCTCGAGGTTAACATTTGACCCAGGACAGAAGGAACTTATCGTAGGAACAAGGTAAGAGATGCTGTGTTTTTGTCTTCAGAGATATTTTCTGATTTCATCGTTTGTCTGTACAGTACCCCCCCATCCCCCGGCTTTCTTGGCTGAAATCAGTGTGTACTGAATAATGTAATTTCATCTGAGAAGGAAGGGTTAAGCACATGACATTTGGTACATCCTCAGTAAGGGCACAGCGAGCTCCTCACTGCAAGCATGGACCATCCCCGCCCTGCTGCAGCAAGTCTGCAGACCTGATTTCATGAAATTGTTCCTACCATAATCCCAGAGGATTCTTTCAGGGTTTTATTCTTATATTAGAGATGAGGAGACTGGGGTAGAAAGTAAACAAAAACAAAAACTTGTTGTCCAGAAGTATACACCCTGTGAAAGATGGACCCCAATTTCAAACCCAGCCACTTTGATCCCAGCAAACATGTTTTTGACTTCTGTATGTTTTCGAGTAGAGTTCAAGAGACCATACATCTCCATATGCTTGGGCTTCTAAACAACCACTGTTATCATGTCTTTCCTTCTTTTCTTTCCTTTCTTTTTTTTCCTTTCCTTTCCTTTTCGTGTGTTTGTGTGTGTGTCCACAATGTCTCCTCTGGTGGTAATCAGATTCCTGTGTGTGGTCAGCACCTGTGTGTATCTGGGCACTAGGTCCCAACCCACAAATGCATATTTGTTTTCATCATTCTGACTGATATTTCCCCTGAAAGTGTGCAATTCCTACATTCGGGAAACATACTATTTGTAAATATGGATTCTTCTGGAACCTGAGGAAGGCACCTTGGGCATCTTTTATATTATACGTATTTCTATGTGGTAAGACACATATTTTGTAGATCAAAAGATTTAAAAATTCCTGCATAGACCAGAGTGCAGCTCAATTTAAATTGTGTTCTGGGTCTTCCAGATAAAAATAGAATGTCTGCAAGAACCATCTGCTTTCAGATTCTAAGTCAGAGCATTTGGGGAGGACATAAGGGGTCACAGATTCAAGTCTAAACCCCACCGTTCACCTGTGGCTCCTGAGAAGCCCTAAGACATACCTTCAATTTGTACATAGCGTGACATGCTACTGTCACTGTCAGTGAATGGGAGAGCAGGCGGCCTGGGTCTCAGTGCCAGCTGGGTGCTGTGTTAATGGTTGTGAGGAGTCTGTGGGTTTGAGCCAGACAGATTCTTGGTTTTGCTTTTTCTCAGCCTGTACTGTGGATGGGACAAGGGGGTTTCCCATGTTGATCTCATCACATCCCATCACTTAGAGTATGGGCTGAGCCATTGCACATGAAGTAGGTCTTTCTTTCCTCTGGGATCAGGTTTAATTTTTTTTTCTTGAATACTGGCTAATTCCTTAAACAACACATTCCAATTTTTCTTCTTGGCTACATTCTTCTTATAGAGAAGGACCTGACTCAATATCCTCTCTGGGTCATGAGCAATGCCTGCACTGCCTGGTTCTGTTACTACCCAAGGGTCTATTTTTCTCACTACACTATTGAGAGTATTGTGTTATTCCTGCACAAGTGTCGTCTTTTTCCTAGGCATCAGAGTATGGGTCGAGCCTTTTGTGTTTGTTTGTTCATTTGTTTCATTAAAATGTAGCATAGTGTCTTTCTCCTTGTAGAAACCCATAGATAGCAGACTTTGCAACATGCTTAATCTCAGATTTGGTTTGTCTTTTTACACATCTGTGGGAAATTTTCAGGAAAACAGCACTGGAATGAACTCAGGTTTATTCCAAATACCTACATTTGGAGTGAGCATGAGAAGGTGGCAGTGGTATACTTCCAGGCTTGCCTTGGACTATGATCCAACCAATGGGAAGAGACCCTCTCCTCTAAAGCAGGTACAGGTGTGGTTCCAGCCAGCGTTGATCCTGCAGCCCCCACTCTTCTTTCGAAGCTTTTTAAAAGGCTTTCCACTAGCTTGACTCAAGAGTCTCCAACATCATGGAAAATTTGGCATTTGGTCAAGATACCAGCTTCTCTTAGAGGATGTGAGACAACCTCAGAGTGACCTGAAATTTGTGACAGGCTGTCTTCTGTGCCCACTCTGGGTGCAGTAGTAGTGAGAAATGATGCTCAATGGGACATTGTCCTTGGGCATCCCTCTCTGAGCAGCTCTGCTGCTCTTCATAGCATTGCTTTCCAGGCCCAGTTCCTCCACTAGAGAATGGACCAGTGCCCAAGTCACTCTAGTGGGCAGTGTAAGGTGGTACCCAGAATGAATACAGATGAAATACTCAATGACACCTGAACTTCAGATGAGCAAAACATGGTATTTTTATAGTAAGTATGCTTTGAAATCCTGAAGAACCTAGGGATACAGGCTGTATCTTATATTCTAGAACTATCTTTAATACATTGTGGGTACCTGGTAAATGAGGAATGAAAGAGTACACTGAGCTTCCCAGGCTCTGAGCATTATTTTCTTATCTTTAAAATTGATACAATAGTTTTCACCCCTTCAAGCTGTTGTGCGGATGAGTGAAATAGTCAGTGACAAGCCATTGCCACATTAACACACCCCTGCAAGCCCACGGTGTGACGAAGCCATGTGCTTTCCAGATGAAGCCACGTTCATGCTCATACACATTTCAGACAAATAACCCTGAAGGAAGAGGGCAGGAATTTCATTTAGGAAATTTGGTGGGATTAGGCTCAGGACATTTGAGAGGGAGTCTGACCACTTATAAAACCTTAAAAATAGCCCAGCCCTCAGGTTCTTTATAGGAAGGCATGACCTGGCAAGACAAGTTTAGATAACATGTGCATTTTTTTTCAGAAACCAGTAACGGTTTAAAATTATGAGCTGTGGAAAAAATAGAACAGGCCTCTTTATTTTGATCCCAGTTAGCAGTAGATATTATGGAACCATTTCTGGGACAGTTTCCTTTTATATCAGTTATGCTCTACATCCCCGAGTAGTCAGTTAAAAATCTTTAGCACTCTTTGATAAAGAGAGCTTATTGTGTAGCAGAAGAAAAAAATACTTCTTCAGGCAGTTTGTGCTTCTGTAGCGCCAGAAGGCCTTTGGTTCTGAATCCATGCAGTTTCTAGAAGGATTCGCTCATTTACCGTTTCCAAGGTGTATGGTGACTTTCACGTGAATTCAAATGTCTTGGCGTTCAAATCCTGCCTTGCTCTTGCATCTTAAAAATTTAATAATATTCGTGTCTGCAACCATTACACTTGGCCATCTTCCTTTTAAGGGAATGTGGAGCATGCAGGAAGACAGGAGGAAATCACCACTTCCAGAGACAGCCACAATTCACCTTTCAGGAAACACAATTACTCGGCTCCCATGTGCTTCCATTCTCAGGATAATTTGTTTCAGGCGGCTATATTCTTCTTGCCACAAAACCTACTGAAATCAACTTCATGGATGAAAGAAGAAAAGAAGATCAAGCAAAAGAATCCGCAATTGCTTAAGTTTTCTGCGTGGCTAACTGTGGAAGGAATGACAATAATCATACTTCACAAGCTCCCAGCCTCCGATTGCTGCGGATAGAACTGTAGCAACATATGGGAGTGGGGAGAAAACATTTTTCTTTTCCAAATGTGTTCTTGTGCCTGAGATTCAATCTAAGGGGTAGCAAGTGCTGATCCTGAGTCCCGGGGATCTGGACTGTGTGTTGGATTCTAGTGATGGTTGCAAATGACAACTGATCGGCTGCACGCAGCATTATGTGTGGTCCAGTCGTTTGGAAGTTAGCTACATTTAATAATACGAAACGCTGGGCACTGGTCATGAAAGGGCACACGTTAAAGCGCCTGTAGCGCCTTTGCCGTGGAACAATGAGGAATGGAGGGTCCCTTCGTGGCTATTTGGTCATTTGTCCTCAGAGTGACTTTCTACATGAAAGCTCAGTTCACTGTGTGTCTTGTTTCTCTGATGTTTTCCCTTTAAATTCCGTCTGTCTCCTAAACTGTCAGTTAGTTCCTTTCCATGTTTTCCTTCTGACTCTCCTCTTCTCCACCTACCGTTTTCTGTGTGATGGGCATCCGCGTAACTGTGGTGTTTCAGTTAGAAAGGGCCCTGCTGGTGATCCCAAACCAATCCACAGTCTAGAAGACTCAGTCATCTGTGTGTATGAGGTGCTGAGATTGAGACGCAGACACCTTATATGTGGATCAGATAAAGATCATATTGAGGACAAAACCAATGATTTATTTTTCTGGAAATATTTGCTTTTAATTTTACTAGAACTCTACCGCAAAACAGTAACACTCTGACTATACCATGAAGACAGATGCCAGGTCTGGGTAGGTCTCCTTATACACTTGATCTAATGTGAGGATCAGCCAACCGTGCCCCCACCACAGACCTAACCTCGGTGCAGATACCCCCATAGCTATGCACCTGGGATCATGTCAGGACCCCTTTATGGGTGTATATTTTACACACTTGATCCATCATTCCAGCCTCTGAATCATCATCCTAATCAGAAAATATTTCTCTATACAGCAGATGATAAGTTTTTATATTCCTGCACAGAAAATGTCAGACATTGTTGACTCCCCATGGGAATCCTTACCTGCTCTGAGGAGTGGATGGAGGGTGGGGTAGGGAGAAGGTGGGAGAGTAGAAGAAGGGGAGGGAGTGGAAACTGAGCTAGATATATAAAAGGAGAAAAGATTCTTTTAAAAATAAATAAATAAAAAGAAAATGGTATAGATAACCAATAAGCCCAGCTTTTTATTTTGTGTTGTATGTTTTTATAAGGAAACTAATAGTTATTAATTCGGTTTGGAAACCAAGTGCTTCCAATACAGGGCTTTAGTTTCTTCAGCAATCACAGTGAGCGGAGTTGTTGAATAATTTCACTGTATTCTTGAACCATTTGTTTTCCTCATCCTTAGCTTTCTAAACCTGAAAATTAAAACAAGGAAAGAGTCACACACTTTCCTTCTGGTTGAATTTGCTGTATGTATTCAGAAGTGCTGAAACTCTTAAACGCATTGAAATTCTGGGTTTGCATGGGACATTCTTAGACTCATGCCCTGGTCATCACAGACCACAAACAGTTTAGTTCTTCACTGTGGCTGGGGAGGCAAAAGAGGGCATTTTTATAAGTTGTTCTTTAAAGAAGAAAAGGATGTATATAGTTGGTTGAACTGCATGTTCTTAGAATGTGGCTACTTTGCAGTTCCTACCAGACTGGGTAGTGGCTTTGATGGTTTGCCTTGAGTTGGTTCTGTCTTGTTCCCATTGGAAGCCAAGACCCTGGCGCTGCTTCTCCCTAATGACCTCACAGTGAATTGCTTTGAGAGAGCACTTGTTCTTGTAAGAATGTGATAAATAAAAGCTTTTATTTAGTTAATCTGAGTTTTTCCCTCACAAAACAAATATTCTACCACTTCGCATCACGGCGTGTGGGGAAAGGGTTCTTTTAGATTCAGATAAACTTTACTTTTCCAAGATTGCTTAATGCTATTCTTCAGATAGCGTTAATCCCTGTTTTTGCTTTAAAATTTTTACCCGAGATTTAACCTGCTGGAGGCACCATATCATTAAAAGGAAAACTAGAAACACTTATAGGATCCACAGTTCAGCTTCCAGCAGACACACCGCTTCCTGGTTTTGAAGGGTGTGTTTTAGTTGGGCTTATGAAATTAAAGGTAACATGCGCCAAGGGGATGAAATCAGTGATTGGGAGTGAATCCAAGATGCAGTGGCACCAAGATGCAAAGAAACCTGAGGGGAAGGCATGGCCAACAGAGATGCTGTGTTCTCATCAATTATGGCTTAGGAGACGGAGTTGAGACGGAAAGAGGGACAGGGCTGCTCATTGCTACCCCTTTGGTTATATGACCTCACCGGAACCCTTACTATTAGACTTAATTACATTTCCGTCTCCTTTCTATTTCCTCCTTGGAGCTGGTATTGCGTGCATTGGTGCGTAAGATCTTTTTCTTCATTAGCATGGCTTAAGGCGAGCCGTCATTTAATGTCTCGTTTAAAATAAGATAGGGTCTATTTCCCTTGGCTGCAGGCAGGTGCTCCAGGGAGACAAGGTCTGAAGCCTTCTATCTAGGCACTGTTACTGAGATGCAGTTGTCTAGATAATGTCTTATGTAGACTTGTCTAGGGAGAGTGGTCTTTTGGATTGTTACCAGTTCTCGTAGTTTTTTGTTACATTTTCCTGTCCAGGGTTTAAGACCATGCAGGTGGCCAAATTCGTTGGTTTTTTTTTTTTGTACTGTTGAGGCCAATAGAGGATTTAATCTCAGGGTGAGTTGAGCTTGAGATACTTGGGATAATAATTCTCTGCGCTGGCGACCTAACTCTGGCTTATTGAGTCAACCCTCACCATGCAGGCCTTCCCTCCCCATTATAACTCTTTATTCCTAGATAAAATGAGAGACTCAAGGTCTTGAAGAATTTGAAGACAAGAGTGTTTTGGCTGTTGTTGTTTATTTAAAGAGATTTTTTGGGGGGGGGGGGGAAATACCAGATTTGAATCGTTTCTACTAAAAACCCATGTGTAGGACAGGAAATTAATTTTTTTTCATTTATTTATTTATTTATTTATTTATTTATTTATTTATTTATTTATTTAAGATTTCTGTCTCCTCCCCGCCACCGTCTCCCATTTCCCTCCCCCTCCCCCAACCAACTCCCCCTCCTCATCAGCCCTAAGAGCAGTCAGGGTTCCCTGCCCTGTGGGAAGTCCAAGGACCTCCCACCTCCTTCCAGGTCTAGTAAGGTGACCATCCAAACAGCCTAGGCTCCCATAAAGCCTTATCTCCCTCACCTTGTAAGAGTTCTATCTAAATGTTTTAGTCATGCCCACCCAGCAAAACCTTTTTCCATCTCTCTTCTAGGAATTTGATGGTTCGGCGTAGTGACTCTATTCTCCTTGGAGCAATGCCCCCTTTCCCTTTTCTCCTCCTCCATTTCCTGTGTGCCAGTTTCTCTCACACTAGCCAATTGAGTATAGTTGTGAGGTCGGACCCCATTCAATGGGGAGAAGACACAATCACCACATTGAGTTAGAAGTAAAAAAAATTGTACTTCCCAATCCCTGTCCTGGTGTGCGTTCACTCTTCCAGAGCACACTCTTTTGAACAAGAGACATGTTTGTCTTGTCCACAACAAACAAATACAACACCAAACAACTAGCCAAGCAAACAAATAAACAAACAAGCTTTAGTCATATTCCCTTTTCACCTGGTCCTTTCTTTTTCTGCATTGTCTGTTTAATTAACTTGACCTGTGGACTCACAATTTTTTAAAATCTCGCCTCTTAAAGATACCCAGCTTTGACCTATGGACTGTGTGTGTGTGTGTGTGACTGTGTGTGTGTGTCTTCTAACTTTGTTATCCTTTGGCCTCTATTTACTAAATATCAGTATACTTAAGGATCAATTACTCCAAATTTAAGCATCCTCTGTGCTTGCCCCAGCTCTGGTTCAGAGAGATTCCTGACTTTTGTCTTTGCAGGGTGGCAGGGACATGAGGTCACAAGGAATAATTTCTTTGTGAGTAGACTCGGTGGCATGGAAGACAATAGTAGTAAGGGATTTGATGGTTGTTGGGGCAAGGAAGGCTGCACTGGGAAGGCATCCATCCAAGTGGGCCTTGGAGATGTTTCAAGCATGGGTAGACAAGAGAAGGATTCTCACAGGGAAATTACAGAATGTCCTGCGTCTGGGAAAGAAGAACTTGGAATGGGGCTGCACAGAGGGACTCAGAAAGGAATGTGACTGTGGGTGATTCCCCAGGTCAAAGGCAGAGCTGGGACTTGATCTTCTAACATAGGGCTTGACAATCTTTCACACAGGCCGAGGACTCTCACCTGGGCTTTGTAGACCTGGGAGGTCTGCCAGACTCCCTGGATATTCAGATCCTGTCCTATCTGGAACTGGAGAGGTCTTGCTGACTTCAGGGAGACACCCCCGATTTCCTCACGCTCAGATCTCTGTATGAGGAGATGCTGCTACTGTGCTCTGTGCCAAATGTGCCAGGGTCAGGACGAACCATAGCTGGGGTTGTGGTCAGATAAGAACCAACTTGAAGCGCAGAACAGAAATAGGAAAGGAAACAGGAAGAGACATTTTTCAGAATTGGGCTTGACAGTGATTGATGGCAAAGAGAATGGGGCGTCTGAGAGCTAGGGTCCAACGAGACTGCTGTGGGATTCTGGGAAAGGGAATGCCAGTGAACGAGCAATGAGTCTTTAGTTAGTTAAAGCTGTGTGAGCACAAAATCTCGTTTTACTAACTGAAGAGAGCCCAGGGAAATAATTGTTTATATAAGTAATTAAAATGGTGAACATTCCTAGGAATTCACAAGCTAAAGGAGTCAGAAATACTTAGCTGCTATTGTTTCAAGTGATTGGTTTCTCTATTAACTGGACAATAGAAAATAACAAATCACATAGGAGGAGAAGTCAGCATGGACCCTGGTGTATTATTAAGTCAGCACCAGAGGCATCCAAACCTCATCCCGAGGTCTACAAATTGTATTAAAACATAATAAAGTCTATATGACTGTAGTATTTGCTAACAGTGTTGCCTTGTAACTTTTGTCCAAAGTATGTGTCTCAGGAAAGGTTTCTCTGAACTGTTTCCTAATGCAAGCATTGAAATCTACCATTAGCTCCTCATTCTTGCTAAGTGAGAGGCTACTCTATTTCTGAGCCTTTTATTGTTATTTTTAAAAACTATTGTGGATTTGTTTCACTGTGTTCTTCTTTGTCTTTTTGTTGTCTTCAGGATAGAGCCTTGATTTGTATGCTAGACTGGCCTCAAACTCATGTGGCAATCCCAGCTTGACCTTCCAAGGGCTGGAATCCTATGTGTGCACTACAATGACTGACAAAATCTTAGTTTTTCCCTTCTTGTCTTGTTAGGGTACTGGTATTGGAGATTGCACTTAGCATCTTAAGTATTCTGGGAAGTTGGCTGGCCCTTAACTGTGTTTCTATCCTCTAACTTTGTTTCCAGTTGCAAGAATGGAGCCTACATGTCTCCATTACATACTAGGCAAGTGTCCTGCCACTGCAATGTGTTTACATATGACTTATGAACTTTTCACTTAAACATGTCAGTGTGTTATTGATATGGCTGAACATAAGTTTTATGTTTTGAAACTTTTATCTAGTATGTGCCACTTTAAGGGTCCAATTGAAATACCCTTTTGTAAATAGAAAATAAAATGAGCCAATATGACACATGAGTAATAGACATAGAAATCAGAAAATAAATAAATAAAATCAGAACTACTTAAAAATTTCCTAGTCACATTAATCTAATTAATATTTTAAAGGATATATATATATACATATATCTCCTCTCTCTATCTATATATATATAATTTGTATAGATATATAGAATATAGATTTGTTCACAAGAACATTGCCACAGAGGCCAAAGCAGGTTGCCAGCTCCCACAGAGCTGGCATTATGATCAAGTATAGATTACCTGACATGGGTAGTTGGTCCCTGAAAGAGCACTATGAGCTCTTAATGATCACTCATCTCTTCACCCCAAATATTTAGAATTTTTCTAAGATATTTAGGAATAATCATAATTGTTATCATTATGATAACTTGTTCTCATATTTAAAAACAACTCAAAATCCTCTCAGAATTAAAAACCTACAATGTAAATAAATAATATCAATTGAAATATACTGTTGTTGTGTGTGAACCATATTTCCCCGAGTCCCCACGCCTGTCAAAGGAGCTAATGTGTTGATAACTGGTCATGGGTAGGTGGCGCATACTCACTCCCGTGGATGGCCACACCACCATGCACATACAGGGAGCATTAACTGCATTTTGGGAGTTATTAATGACAATAACAAAGAAACAAAGGGCATTGACTTGGGAGAAATATCAGGTGACAGGCGCCGGAAGGATTGGAGGGAGGACGTGGTGGATGAACATGATCAAGGTGCTTTGTGTAACTGCATGAAACTACCAACAAATGAAAGATATTACTTAAGATTATATTGCTAATTCAAGTTTAGCTTGTTAAACACCTGTGATAAAGTACAAGGAGAAAAGTTTTCTATAATGATTAAGACCACAAAAAAGATGCAGGTGTTTAGAATGAACTTGTAGTCAGTAAACATAAAGAGTTTGAAATATCCACTTTAAACAGGTTGGGGAGCTGTGTCATTAAGTTCCTTCATACATTTGTTAATACGTTTGCTCTCTTAAGGATTCATAGTTAATTTTTATGGAACATTTTGTTTCATATTGCATGCCTGCCATTGTTCTTCAACTTTCAAATGATTTACATTCTTTTAAACTTTACATCTCTTAACACAACTGAAAATTTGAGCATATTGTCGCATGCTACCGTGTCAAGCAGTGTGCTGGTGGGATCCTGACAATCTTTCCAATGGAAATGTGCTGTTGCCCATGCAGTGAGAACAGCCTTTACCTGGGTCCAGGCCAGGCAAAGTTTCAGTTAATAGTACCTTCTCGGACTCCCTCATATCGTGATGAGCAGTGCACCAGCTGCAGTCTAAATGTTTGCTAAACAGCAAAAGCTCCCCGTGTCTGTTGTTAGCCTGTTCTCCATGCACGGATCTGCACTTCAGTCTCTGTTTTTCTCAGTGTAAAGCCCATATCTTCTTCCCTCGCTCACCGTCTTCCCAGTTACAAGATAACTTTTGCCTCAACACCTCACATAAGAATTTAGACTTCTTTCTTTGCCTTTATAGCCATATTCATCAGAGACCAATTGAGTTATTCTAGATGAATGTCGTCTTAAAACACCAGTGTCTTTCCTAATTAATGGAGGTCACAATTACATTTTACGGTGTCTCTAGATGAAATGAGTCGTTCAGCTAATATGCTCCTGATGGCTCAACCTTTTCTTTAACAGCTTCAGAATCGTAGTACGTTCCATGAAGACACTATTCAGCTTCATCTGTTGGGGACTGCGCGGTTCCTACAGAGAATGGATTGTTCTGCTTTCTGATTTGTTGCTAATGTTCCACTGGGGGATGAGATATGACCCAATGATGAGTTCCTCCGTCTGAGAGCCAATGAGACATAAAATCCAGTAGAATCAGAGAGAACCTAATTGGACTTCGAATGGTGAGAAGGATAAACAGGCCTTAACGTTGTCATTTGGCATCTGTCAAAGGCAAGGGCCTTGAGATTTGAATTAGTCGTCTGCATCTATGGGCTCCTCCGACGGCAGTTACTCATAAACTGATCCGGTTTATTGCATTTGAATGTGCAATATCTAATTTTATTCCAAGACCCTGGGAACTAATGTCTACTTTTACTCCAGAAATACTAAGGAGTTACAAATCCACATTTTTATCTAGTATAACAATAAAATCAAACCAAGTTTACCACTTAGCAAACTCTGGCCTCTTATTTCTATAATGAGAAGAAACTATGGAACTAGAATAGTTCCCTTACCCTGTGTCACCACACACAGAACAATCTGACATCTTAATCGTTTGTACCAATGCCTTTCTCCATTGAAGGATGACCGTGGTCCTCATTACTACCTGTTTACATCTAGAGGTGTTATGGAGATGAATGGGACTGCTTAATGCTTTGAGCTGTTCATGAATTGCCCCATTAGAGAAACAGATGCTAAGAGCAACATTTGGTTAGCATCTCTGCCTGGCTGGGAGCCCAAAACATTACTCTTTCATGTTGGAGAGGTTGGTGGCCTTTCTCCTGGACCTCACATATATTGTTTCCCCACCTCTGTGCTCACACAATTGCAAGATAAAGTGCATGCCTCCTCTGCAGCGCCCTGGAGAACAGCCATTTGCAGGGGACATAGATCTTACTTTGTGGTGTGAGTGGCCCAACATCTGGGAGTACAATTTTTTATTCCTTTTAGAAGATTTTCTTTCTTTTTGTAACCTTTAACTTCATAGGTCACTGACCTAAACTGTAATAGATCAAGCTGTCTTGAGAGATTTAAGGTCCTTCTTGTTGCTCAGCCGGATTGGAATGGAATTTTTGTGCAGCCAAAGTAGTCTTAAGTCTGGGGGAAAAAAGCAGTTTGAAAAAGAAGTTGGAGGTTAGCAGGGTCCAAAATGATTTTTCAGATCCTTTGGTCCAGAGGAGGAGATTAAAGAAATCCCATCAGCACCTCACTTGGGATTCATCTTATAAAATATCTTTCAAATAGGTGGGGATTGTTGTTGAAGACAACTAAAATGTTCAATGTTACATATTTGGACAAAAACAAGGGGATGTACACGGGAAGGCCTGGGGTGGGGGGGGGAAGAAAAGGGGAAAGTATAACTATAGGTTAATCTCCAAAAACAAAAAAGATAAAGGCTAAAGGATTGTCAGTTACTTGAGTAGGCTGACAGATTGTGTGTTTTGACTCTGGTTTCATAGGTGCAGAGTCTGGTCCTTGCTGACATCAGATGTGGGCAGGCAGCTTGGAAAAGAACTTAAGAAAGCAGTGAAGGTGGAGGGGGGGCTCTGTGTAATCAGATCGTTCAGACCAAGCTGCTCTCCCAGTGGAGAGACGTATGTCAGCCAGGTCATAGTCACAGAGGTGAAGGCGATGGCCTGGAAGCAAATGCATTTCATGAGCAGCACCGGGGCCTGATCATCTTATGGTGATGTTTCCACGTGTCTGGTGATGCTGATTGGAGATGAGAGCTGACCGCATCCTAAGGGCTGCTGCCTGTCTCTCTGTTTGGTGTAGGTGAAGTGAGGAAGAGGAACTTGGATGGTTGATTGTTAAGGCCACAAGACACAGATAAAAGTGAAGATAGGGTTTTCCTCTGAATCTACAACCATGAACTATTTGTACTGCATCTTTCCATTTGTGGAGCCATTCTCCTCTACAAATAGGAGGTGTTTGGTTCTTATTGGCTTGCTTCTAGAAGATTTGTAGCCAATGGCTCCCCTTTAGATTAAGACATGATTGAAAATGAGTTAAGAATCCTCAGTGCCCCTGTTATAACTCAGGAAGTACTACCCAGTGACAAGCCATGTCTTCCTTGATGCTTTTTCAGGGCAGCAGAGTAGAGGTAGGGATGATGGCGGGACTCACAAAGACTCGAGTGATGTTCCTAGGAGACATCATCTCCTCTCCGCCCCTTTTATCGCTTGCCAAGTAGCCCTGCTATATAAATTTATTATCTAGGAGATGGTGGGAAGGGAGCCATAGTCCTCAGGTGCTTTGAAAAGAAGGAGATATTGAAATTGGCTTGCAGTGTCTCAAGGGGATTGGGGTGAGTTGAAAGGCTAGCAATGGGTGAGAAGCAGATAAAATAGAGTTTAGACATTTGAATTTGTTTAGAATGATGTGGACGGTCATTTTGAGATGTGTGCCTTCCTTTATGAAAAGCACTGAAACCTGGAGGCAGAAACTGTAGTGGGTGTTCTCAGTATACTCCTCTCATCCCTGCTTCAAATAGAGAAAGGGCTCTGGACTCTTCTTCCCAGCCATTGTGCCCAGAGCTTCAAAGTATCAAATGGGTACCTCTATCTGCATTTGTTAATGTCCCTGGAGTTTGTCACTTTTTCTTTGGATATGGGGCTATTTTTCTGTAGTGTCCCCTGAGATTGTTACTGTATTATGAACATGAAGATGTCTGTGTATATGGCAGTCTTAAAGCTTTACTAATACTTGAAGTTATTTACTTGAACATATTTCTTGAAATGACTACTAAGTCAGAAAAGAAAAGCTTCTGGTCTCAGAACCAATGACAAGAGAAGCAGGCAATGTCTCTGAATACTCAATGGCACCACTCCCATTCCTACCAACAACTCAGCAGGGAGCCAGCCAGAGTCTGTTGGCTTTGTCTGTGCTCAGATGTTGATCCCCCTCCATTCCTCTACACAGTGGAACATATGCGGAGAACTTTAATGCATTGAGAGCTCTCAATCACTTTCAAAAATGGATTAGACATTTGGACTGCCAATTGCATGCTTACAATGGCTCAATCATGGTTTTGTGTTTTATGTCTAGACTTAAAACTTCCCTAATTGTAGGGAGTGATGGAAGATGATTATTGACTTCATTTTATAGGCAAGGAGACTGGAACACAGTCATTCAGTTTTCTTGGCAAGTTTGTTTGCTTGCACAGTCATAGCTTTTGTACGAGCATTTCTAACCCATAGGTCACTGCACTTACAGAAGGGAAGCCTTCTGAAGTCAGAGCACCAAGTGAGAGATCCTGTGCCTTGGGAGCGGAAGTGCTTAGCAAGGCCATGTGGGTGGTATGGCTGGACTTAGCCCTCCTGCCTTTGCTAAGTGTCTTGTCTAAAGTTCTCAAATGGGTGTAGATTCTTTTCTAGGACTGTCGCGCTGTCAGTGTCCACATGGGAGCACATACTTAGAAAATCTGAATGTTTCCATAGTCCTCTTCTTTCTCCAAACGTGTGGGATGTCCTTTGTCCCCTTCACAGGACATTACTTTTGGAAACCTGGTCTCTTCGTGGTACCCACCTAAGGTGCTCCCTTTCTTCAAAAATGTTCCAAGTCTGATGTTGCATATGGGAGCATAAGCTATCCAAGGTTTGTAGAACTTCCTTCCATAGCATATCAAAAGAAAAATTGAAGAGACAAAAGAAATACAGTGGACAGGTTACAATTGTGATTTGAAGAAGAATTTTCAGAAACCATTTGAAAACCCTGGTAGCACTCAGTTACTGGTCTTTAGCACTTGTGATCTCCCTAGCCCCTGTTCCCCACCAGGACCTGTGTAACTGGATAGCTTCTTCCTCAGTGTTCTGTCTACCTGTTTCTGTCTACTGTTGCAGGAATGGTGCTATCAAAACTATGCCCTTGACCTGCTTTGGCTGGCACTTGTCTCCATTCCTGGAGCCGTCTGTCTGTTTTCAGTTTGTATATACATACCACCCTTCCTTCCCCAACAGTGAAAGTTACCTACATTTGTTTCTTATTGATGTTTGGATTGTTTCTCTCTTCATGCCACAGAAGTAACCTTAAACAAAGCTATTATTACATTCTTTGTCCTTTGACTTCTCTACATCTCCTGACTTTTTGCATCTAAAGGTGGGCTTTCCTTTGTGTTCAGCCCTCTTCTGAGGTATTGGGGAATACTTGGATTGACTGTCACCTCTTCTAAGGGGGTTTCTACTGCCACAGTGCCTCCTCTTCCTGATGTTTTGAGGCTCTCGTGATTTTATCTAGAGGTAGAAGTATCACTTGCTATAGAGACCACCCAAAAGCTATAAGTTCAGAGTCTGCTGTACATCATATTTATATTTTCCTTTATCTGTGCTCTTCTGTGTTACTTGGGCATCCCTATTTGGAACTGGTAGTTTTCTTGTCTCTGATTTCTGTATCATACATGAGCTGCAAAGCTGATCAAATTATTGGCAGTTTCAATTTCCTTGTCAAACTGATAAGTTTGTGCGTCTAAGCTGAACCCAATCAGCAAGACAGATGCTGGGACACAGGTTGGAGTCAGGGCCTAAGAATCAAACCAGTGGATGCTGACAAGAGGCAAGAGTAGAGCCTCGAAGAAGAGTTGTGTTTCATCCTCTTGACATTAAACTTATCTCCAGAGTCAAGTGCCCACAGCCACTTCCTAATTCACATCAACCCTAACAGGCAATTAGAGCTTATGTCTGCCTCCTGCATATACGCTGCATAGTCCACAGCTCTTACCAGTCCCAAGTGCACATCCCCTGAGAAGTCAGATGCTCCTATTCTCTGTTTCAGAGAGTTATTTGCCATATTGGTAGCAGGATGGTTTTTTGTCTCCCACATCATTACCTGTTTTTTTTTTTCAGTCATTCCCATGATGCTTATAGACTTTGACATTTTGGAACCTATTAAAGGTAACGTACTCTCTGTTTTATTTTGCAGGAACTATCTCTTCAGATTACAGCTTGAAGATCTGTCTCTCATCCAGGTAGGTGCAATTTATTAATTTGTTTATTTTAGCTTTTGTTTTTCATGTCAAGGAGCTGAAAAGAGATGCATGCAAAGTTCTTGACCAGGATCAACAGGGTTCATTTCCTCAGTGGTCAGGCCCCAGGACACTTAGCTACCTGACCGGATGTGAGTCATCACCTCCCTCTTTTAATTTCCGGTTAGTCATTCCCTCCTGGATGTGGTCTCTCCACTCCCTGGACATCATCCTGGCTTTCTCTTCATCAGATGACAATAGTACCACGGACATCCCTTGAGGCCTGGAAGCATCTCTTTTCTCTAGTGTGAGCAGGTGTTGATGCATCTACTAGTTATGTTTTATAAAATATCCTCTTCTCCTTTGTTTATCATGTATCACAGTGATTGTGTGGGTTAAAAGCCTCAGAAAGCGAAGAGAATATATTAACCTTTAAAAATGAAATTTGTTTCTGTTGCCACTTGGAGACTGAGCTTGGCGTCCTTGTGTTTATTTATTTTAATAGAAGATCTGATCACTAAAGCTTCTTTTCTCGATCTATTCTCTTAGGAAAGTGTGCCAGGCAGGGACTCCTAGGAGGGAAAATGAGGAATATATTCATAACCCCCCCCAACCATTGTTCCCAGGCTTTTTGCGCATTGTGTTGGAATCTCTGGGTTTTTATAACATTTTGGGGGAAAAGGCTTTAAACAATTTAATAATAGCCTAGTGTCTTATGCTCTAAGGAATTACTGGAGAGAAGCTGACCCTTTCCATCTAGAATGCTAGTGTGTGTGAACATTGCTAAACACTAGAGCTAGAGTTTCAGATCAGATCCACCTTTCATTTGCCAGTGTCAGGTAATGCACAGATTATATAGCTTGAAGCTATTCCTCAATGTATACACTTATAATAAAATTATGTTGTGTTTATAAATACATATAATTTAATTTTTACTGAATACCAAGCCATAGTTTAAAACAAAAATTTAAACAGAATTTTAAAACTTGTTTTAAATAATCTTATGGAATATAGACCATCCAATGTACAATATGTTCATTTCTATTCTCATAGTGTCACACAGTATCTAGCTTCTCATCTGTGACGCATGGGCTGTGAGCTGGGGAGATGGCTCTGTCGGGCCTGCCTTCAATTGCAGAACCAATGTGATAAGGTGGAGTGGTGGCATCCACTTGTGATCTCATACTAGGAAACTGGAGTCAGGTGCATGGACCGCTGGGCCTTGGCTGACTGCCTGGAAAGTCTAGCCTACTTGATGAATCCAGACCAGTAGAGACCCTGCCTCCACTTACAAATGAAAGTTAAATTGTGCTCGCAGTGGTCCCCTATCTCTCACAGGCATACACATCTATGAAAGCATGGACTCTCATGGAATTATGCATCTACACACTCCTGATTATGTGCACACACGCTAACACAGGCACACAGTAGGTGTGCAAGTGTGTACAGAGAAACATGCAAGAAACAGGTGTGTTTATTTCCTCCTTTCCTGGCTCTCAGGGTTTGGGGGTTCTAGAAGTATTACATTCTAGGAAAGTAAACACTATTTACAAACAGAAGTCTCCACTGTGGGAAGCCAGTGTTTCTAGGAGAAGTGATAATTCTAGGATAAAGAAAAGGCGGTGTGAGGTCAGATTGAAGAAGCTAGTTTTAGAAAGGAAGAGGTGTCCAAAGATGGATGATGATCTGGCAGGACACGGGGACCATCTGGGAGTGGGCTCCCTGCAGAAATGGAGAAATTGATTGCCAGGAGATGGTAAGAAGTAGCATATTATTGAGCATTGAGTCAGATAAGAATTAATGAGCATATGTTAACATTAAAATAAAAAATGAAACAAAAAGGCCAACTAAAATATTGACAGAAAAATCTAATAGAATGTTAGGATTTGGCAACATCACACTGAAAACTCCATGACATAAACATACTCCTTGGGTGGTCAACTTATCAACTGTATTTGATGACAACCAGGATATTGACATTCTCATGACACTTATCAAAATAATAGTTATTTAGTGCATGTGGAAAACTTGCACCTTGACAGTGAAGAACCCTACTATGAACCTATGACCAAGCAGTGTATCATGACTTCAGTAGTAATGAACCAGATTTCTGTGATTTTTCATACTGAGGATGCTGCAGGGTTTCCATGACAACCCACCAAAAAATTATAACCAATCTCATCATACAGAAATATCACTCAAGCCCAGATAAACATCTTACAAAAATCTGGCTTTGAACTATCAAATATTACAATCATGTGATATGTATGTGTGTCTAAATAAAGTTGCTTCATCCAACAACATATAAATACATCTATCAAGTATCATACTTACTCCAAACTGATTCTTAAAGCGTACTTTGTTTCATGCTACAAGTGACCGTTTTGAGACAACTCAAAAATTTGAAGATCAATAGATAAGATGGAATCTTAATGTTTTATAAACATGCAAATGTTATTCCCTTGATTTTTTGTAACTATGATGGTAAGAATTATGGACGAGAATGTCCTTATTATTTGGGAAACCATATCAAGTATGTAGGATTGGTATGCTTTGAATATGAAATCTCCTCCATGGTCTTATGTTTCTGGACAATTGTCTTGAACTACTGGTACCATTTGGGAAAGTTGTGGAATATTCTGAGGTGGAGCCTTGCCGGAGGAAGAAAGTCAAAGCAATGGTGACAGGATAGGTCTATAAGCCAGCTCGACTTTCTGTTCACTTTCTGCCTTTTGACTGTGTGTGCAGCATGACCTGGCCTCCTGGTCCTGCCACCAAGGCTTCCCTGTCATGATCCATGATAGAATGTAGTTCTTTGAACTGTGAGCCAGAATGAAGACTGTCTCACTTAGGTTTCATTGTGTTATGTAGTCCATCACAGCGAAATGAGAAGTAACCAATCAAAGGATAATGGGCATCATGTTTTTAAGTTACTCTTGAGTGACAAGTCATACATGTGCAGTCGCTGCAAATGCCTACAAAGTGGGTACTTTGATAACATAGTAAGGGGAAATTGGAATGAAAGTCACGAATGTTCTTAACATTTCTTGACTTCATATCCTAATAAATGCAGAGAGCTCCAGGCATGTAGTTACTGTTAAGCCTTGAATAAGATGTTGCAAGGGCAAGGAGACTAATTGCCTTCCCAGCCCTCACTTCCTTTCGCCAGGACTACCTATGACAGGGTCACATGTAGGTCGTCCACAGCAGTCAACGCTCTTACTGAGAAAGCGAAGCATCTCAGTCTCTCCACCCGGGGTACCCTTGGTCTGCTCACACTGACCGTGGAAAATAGTGACTTCTGAACAGTGCGGTGGTTTTCAAAATTCTGTCCTGATAACAGGAGTCAAATGCTACCCTCCATGAGCTCACACCAAGCCGGTCGGCTCTCCTGGCATGTGTTATTGTCTGCAGGATTGCAGCATGTTATTTATTTAGTGTTACTAGAGATAAAGCTAAGAATTCTTTTCAACACTGTTTGTTTCTCATGTGTCCCCAGGAAACAGGTCTTGTTGAATTCCGTGAATATTTTATTTTTACTTAAATGACTACTTCCAAGGGTGGAAAAATAATAATGGATTAAACACCGGCAAAGAAAGGGCTGCATTGTTCTTATAAATGGGACATCTCAGAGGACCTAGGAATGCTCAGCTGATAAAGACACTTGCTGCTAAACCCAAATAGCTGAGTTTGATCTCAGGAATCACACAGTAAACACACACGCACACACACATATGTGAGAGAGAGTATGTGTGTCTGTGTGTGTACTGAAATAAAATGCAATATTAAGTTTTAGGTAATTCTATACTATCTGGTAATCTCAGTGCAACAATAAGAAACTACGAGGAAACGTTTTATAGTCATGCATCTTATATTACTATATCCCAATATGACCATTCTAACACAGGCTCATTACAGGAAGTGACTGAGATATTCCAAAATCATTGTTGGAAGTATCGAGGCTTTGCATTTTGTGTCTCTAGCCTGTTTTGACACAACTGGTTGTATTCGGGTGCTCCGTGTTCCTGGCCGACAGTGCAGTTATGAGGAGAAACAGGATGCTTAGAACTTCTGTGATTTCACATAGTTTATACAGATATTATTTTCTTCTAGAGAGTATCGAGGTTTGAATTATATATCTTATAATTCTACTCTCCATGGGCTTAACAAATCAGATATTGTAGAAAAAGAGAACTGAGACCATGGAGGACACCAAACTTGAAAAGGAAAGAAAAAGTCTAAGTCAAGGGGACGCCGATGACGGTGGCTCCTCTAAAGCCTCTTTCGTGGCTGGACAGGACTTGCTGCTGCTCCCTCTGGCTGGCAGACACCATGACCTCCTTTACATGGCTGGTTTCTTACTCAGCTCTCCCATCAACTTAGACACCTCTATATCTTCTGCTAGTATCAATCTGCTTCTTAGTCCCCCAAACACTGGCTGTTTCTCACATTCACGTAACTTCCTTTGCAACCAGCCCTCTCTTGATTTCACCTTCTTCATACCCAACAATAATTGGACCCCCCATCCTCACTTCAGTCATGTGCTTTGGATCCCATGACCTGAAGGAAGGTTGGCTGGTGGCCCTGAGGGGTTTCTGGGAACCATAGCTTTTCTTGCTCCTCACGTGCCAATTATTCTATCTGTTATTTCTCTCTGTATGTTTATTTGCTGCATAAGGATACCAGGGAGCATCTGAACCACTGACATAAATGTTCTAGCCTCCTGATGTGCAATAGGTTTCATTCTTCCTTTACCTTTATCAGAGTTACATTGATTGACAGTATGTGTATGTGTCGGGGTGGGGCTTGCTTGTTCACGTACCATGACACATGTGGAGGTCAGAAGACAACTCCCAGAAGTCAGTTCTTTTCTGCCATTTGGGTCCTAGGGATAGAACCCAGGTCCTCAGACTTGGTGACAAGCACTGATCCATTATTTTGCCAGTTTCTACTTTGTCTTTGTAAAGTTTGTATTATTGAGGTATGCAAAATACCTCTCAGAAGTGCCCTGAAGGAGACACTTGAAAATGTCCACTCTCAGCTCTGTGGAAATCTCAGCACTGGGGTGAGCAGGCAATTCTGGGCTCTGATCTGAGATGATCTTCCTTACACACCTGTGCCTGTCATCTCTATGCTCGCTGCTACTCTTCTTCTACACAGTTCCTCCATCTCAGATGTCTCAGATTCCTGTCGCATCTTGACTTTGGACGAGCATCTAGGTTCAGTATAGAGAATGATGTAGAATGATGTTCCACTCTTCTTCTCTTGAGTGAGTTTCACAAAGTTCAAGGAACTCCAGCAGGGGCATGGTCCTCTGCCCTGTGTGATGTCTATAAACATTGTTATTTGTTATGAGAAGTGTCATTATGAAGTTGGTTTTCCTGAGAGACCCGATTCAAGGAGCTGGAACGGAGTAAACCAATACTACCAATTGGAGGGCGCTTCTGCCCCTGTGGACTTCATAGCACCAGTCAACAGAGGCATCAGCAATGAAGTCCTTGAGTAGGGATGGGGATATAGACACTCCTTTACTTACTCTGAGGGGATGTGATGTGTTTGATGCTGATCTCCACTGTCCCAGCAGAAATATTCGCATATACATATGCTGCAAAGTGGCTCCATAGGGATTGTTCATTAGGAGTTTGAGCAGACATGCTTTAAATATGTAAAGAGGAACACCCAAGAGATGCTTTTAATCACAGAAATTAAACCTGTTTTTCTTCATTGACTCGAGAACCCAGCATTGGTGTTGTGTCTGGTACAGGACACCTTGCCACCTAGATATGGTAATAGGTGTCCTCATGTACTGTTATTCAGCCATGCCTGCTGAAGACCAGTCATTCTCTGGAGTAGTGAGAGTCTACCTGTGGCACGAACTCTAATTGGTCTTAACAATAAAAATCCAGAGTCAGATGTGGGGGTTAATGCTGAAGATCAGAGAAATAGAGAGGCCAGCCACTAGAGAGTTCTTTTACCTCTACTGATGCTCAGACCGAACTAGCAATTCTGTCCTCAGACTGTGTCTGCCAAACCTCAGACAGCAACTGTCTCCACCAAATCTCAGAGCGCCCGAGCTCCCTGTCTCCTTCTGCCTTCATTCCTCTCTTCACTCAGCCATACCATTCCTGTGTCTACCTCCCTGGTGCTGGGATTAAAGGAGTGTGATTCCAAGTGCTGGGATCACGTTTGTGTGAGCTGTTTCTCTTTTAGACAGATCCGATCTTGTGTAGCCCAGTGTGGCCTTTAAAGAACAGAGATCCCTCTGCCACTGTCTCCCGAGATCTGGGATTAAAGATGTGTTCCATCACTGCCTGACCTCTGGTGGCTTGGCTCTGTACTCTGATCTTCGGGCAAGCTTTATTTATTAAAATATAAATAAAATATTACTCCATCTGCCATTCCATGTCTCTGTCTGCTGCTTTGTGTTGTTCTAGGAGATTCAGAATTCTATCACGTTTAGTCTTGCCTCAATGATGACAGTTATTTTAGGGAAAGAACTCTTTCAGAAAAAAATAAAACACAGCTTCCCTGAGAACTGAGTAAACACGTTTGCCAATCTGGGGTTTTACCACCACAGCCATGGCGGAATCCCCCTGGACAGGTCCCAAAAAGTACAAGGGGAGAGTTTAGCTCAGCCCTCACCATCTTCAGGGAAATAGCTCGAAATCTGCTTTCATGACCCTTGGTGTCCCACAGCAAGGACGAGCAGAAGACCAGAAATCTGTGCACTCACTCACCGCTGGCCTCTTTATGACTTCTAAAGCCTGGTTTCTTTCACTCCACATTATCAGAAGCTACAGCTGGTTTTAATTTATTTTTCTGTGTATCTGTGATTGGAAATTGACTCTCAGCTTGTGTCAATGTTTAAACCGGTGGTTCCCAAATAGTGTAGGTTTTTTTTTTTCTTCTGATGTATTTGACAATGTCTAGGGACACTCTTTCTGGTCCTGACTGCTTATATCCTGCACAGCGTGGAGCAGTGCCCCCCACATTTAGCAGAGAACTCTTTCATCCCGCATGGCAATGCTCCCCTTTGCTGCTACCTCAGTTATCATGTATTTTGAATGTGCCAGTTTTCTGATCCATGAATTGATGGTTATTACCTCATTGCATCTAGAAAATTCATGATAATCGAGGAAATTCACCTTTTTAGATTTTCTTAATATATACAGTTCAAGACATGTTTAAACCCTTAGTGACCATGCCTGTCTGTTGTGATTCTTAGGTTTAAATTGCCTCCTTTTATTAATATGAAATTAAATTTAAAAATGAATTAAATCAATTTATAATATACACTCTAATGGGTCATAAGACTCTGATATAACTACCCAAGCTGGAAAGCTTTAGAATCTAAAGAATGATTAACTAATTAATAATTTAGAATAATTATTCCAAAAAGATAGTCACATTGATTAATTTTTTAAATTATATTTTGTATTTATTGAGTTGCAAGAGCCTGGCCTCCCTGTGGCTCTGAGGAATCTTGACTCCAAAGCATCATTTCCCATTGTCTTTCTTTACCACGTGTTCACAACATCATAATTTCCTAGAAGCAGACGGATTTGATTGCATCCTTTCAAAGATCATCGAATGAAGGCTTGTGGATCATAAAGTTGGATCACACACAGCTAGGGCGGCTCATTTGCATATTGTTAGTGTGCAAACATGGCTACCTGTGGCTGCTCATCAGAGAACTTGAGCAGGCCCAGCTTAGATCATCAGAGCCTGATGTATTTGTGTTTTCATCTTTGAGCATATGTGTTTTATTCTCCTATCTGAGTGATAGCCATTTTTCAATGAGTGTGTCACCACTGACTGAAGAGCTGGGTGGTTAGGATGTGAGTCGGGGTCATAAGCTTCCATTGTTGCTGCTTCATGTTCTCACGGTATTTGGTTGATGAGATTCTTTGTGCTCCCTTCCATGCCAATTAGAGTCTGATGAAGGCCTTGGCCTACAGCCTGGAGCCGAAGCAGCCCCTCCTTCCTCACCTGTTTCCAGGCTCTCATGTCTTGCCCACTGCCCAGGATTCCTGCCAAGTGCTAGTACATCTACCACTTGGTTCAAATAGTTTCTTTTTCTTTTTTTTACTTTTTTCTTTTATTTAATTAATTTTTCTTGAGCTCTACATTTTTCTCTGCTCCCCTCCCTTCCTCTCCCCTCCCCTTCAATTCTCACCCAAGGTCCCCATGCTCCCAATTTACTCAGGAGATCTTGTCTTTTTCTACTTCCCATGTAGGTTAGATCCATGTATGTCTCTCTTAGAGTCCTCATTGTTGTCTAGGTTCTCTGGGATTGTGATTTGTGGGCTGGTTTTCTTTGCTTTATGTTTAAAAACCACTTATGAGTGAGTACATATGATAAATGTCTTTCTGAGTCTGGGTTTCCTCACTCAAAATGATGCTTTTTAGCTCTATCCATTTGCCTGCAAAATTTAAGATGTCATTATTTTTCCTGCTGTGTAGTACTCCATTGTGTAAATGTACCACATTTCCTTATCTGTAGCTTCTTGGAGGACTTGCTGTTGAATAGGTGTGTTTCATGCAGAGCCTTGTTGAGCTTTTACCAGTTCCAACACACTCACCAAGTTGGGTAGACTTCCAGGAAGAGACAACCACTGTCCCCTCACTCTCTGAACACACATAAGCCTCACTTCTCCACGGCCGACATTCCAGGGTAGGCTTTGTGGAGCTCTGTTTCGGTTGCCATTTGGGAACATCATGAGTCTCAGTTGATAGTGACCCCATCCTCACCCCACATTTTTGAGAGGAGGCTGGGGGAGCAAGCCAAGATGTGTGTGAGCATTCGTTCTCAGTCAAATTCCACTTAGTACTGTGTTCTGAACAGTTACAAGGCATGCTGGGAAATGCAGCTTCTCTGCCTCTGTGGGATGAACAGCAAAGGCAGGGGTCCTAGGTGAGCAGGAAGTAGCAGCACAGCTAGGAGAACAGGCTGGACCCCACGAATGTGCTTCTCTGTTCTCTTCCTCTAACCTACCTACCTATTTTAATTCTTTTTAACTGTACACAAACAGATTTATTCATGCCGCAGACATTTCTGCGAATACTGAGCATGATACTCTGAACAAGTCACTTAACCTCTCCAGACCTCAATTTTCTCCACAGTACATTTTGGAGAGGCAATTCGGAAATTGTGGATTATCCCTGAAGTCCTTGTCAGCATTGGAATTTTAATCATCTTGCCTTCTTTCCCTTCAGTCCTTGCTGGAGTGATCCCTGTTTCTGTGTCTTTAAGGAAAATGGTTCCTATGAGCTTGATGTCCTGTTTATTTGGTAGAGGTTTAATGCTGTAATCTGGTGAAATAATGATGCCGATAACAGCAACAAGAATGACCGCACGTGTATCGTTCCCCCTACCCTGCATTCAGTGTTAGGAAGCCGTACCCATGTTGGAGAGAATTGCTGAGGTTTGGGTACAATTTAATCTTATTGACTAGTTCAGGCTCAGGGCAAAGGTGGCTTCATCAAGGTTCTCAGTTCATTTGTTGTCAAGCTCAGTTTCAGAAGGGGTATGGAAGTCTCTAGCTGAAAGTGGCTGCTTCCTCTCTACCTAGTGCTGTACCAGTGGGAAGTGTTTGTGAGACTACCTGTATTGACCCTTGTTTAACAAGGACTACAGGTGTGACTTTGTGACTGTCATTTACACTGCCGTATAAGGTCAGGCTCCATGGAGCCACCTCTTGCATAGAGATTCACCATGTGTGGTCTGTGGAAGGTAAGGATTGAGGAGGTGGGAACTGAAGAAGATTGCCCAGAAAATAACTAGACTGACCTGCTCTCAGAGCTGGGGCACACCCTCAGCTAGGTCACCCCTGGAATTAAGGATCACAAATTGGCCCAAGGCTCAGGCTATTGAAGAAAAGTGGATAGCCATTTACACACAATTCCCGATACCGTATACTAACCCTACTTCCTGCTTTGTTTGCAGACAGAGTGATACAACTTCCTAAGACAGTACGTTCATCAGCCAAGAGGGGAAGAGTCTCAGCCAATGACAGGGACCTCTGGTCCGTACATAGACCCAGGCAAAGCCAATTCGTCTAGTATGATGGTTACTGCTCAGAGTTTTCAGGAATATTATTTAAATTGTTCAGTATTCTAGACCCTGACTACACAGTCCCCTTGGCTCAAAAGAAACAAACCCAAGAACAAATCCACCATCATCAAAACAATTGAAGTAAATAAAGTGTTTTTATGGCTTTGTTTCTGGCCATTCTTGAATTTCTGCTTTTCATGCAGTCTCAAATAAATAGCTAAATAAATAAATAGAAGATAGCATGAATGTTTTCCCTCAGCTGTGTCGATCATTTAGTTTCAGGAAATAAGATCAAGAAATGTCTATAAACCGATGGCAAATATGGTTTGGCAATCCCCGGGCACTAGGTAAATAGAGGGTCGATTCAGTTATCTGAATACTTTCCTACTTTCATTTCAAAAATGGCCTGGTACCTGACATAACGGCTGAAGGATGTGCAGGCTTGGGATTCTCTGCCCTGTTTCCATTTCCTTTCCTTATCCTGACCCTCCCCTAAGGCTGACATTGATAGATAAGCTGGCACCTAGGAAGCCCCATTGTTTCCAGCTTAAATAATACGCTTCATATTTAGGTAAGAGATTATATTGTAGAAGCTAGAGGTTTCCAGTTACCTAGAAGTTAATAATTAAAGAAGTGAAAAAGGAAAGCCTTAGCAAAAAATAAATAAATAAATATGGGTCACGTCGCCCTAACATTCCTTAGAGGTGGATGGATTGAAGCTCTTCATCTGATGACTGTGGCCCATGAGTCACTTGTCATCCTAAATTTATTCCGAACCATGATAGATGTGGACAGAGCAACGGTGATAGATACAGCGGTACTGGGCACTGTTCTCACTTAGCACGTCTGTCTGTCAAATATGACTGCATGCCCTCTATTGATGCTTTAAGAGAAGGCATGTTACCTCTTTAGTAGATAGAAATGCTCAATCTGTTTACAGCAGGTCTCACTGTCTCTGGGCTATCAGCCTTTTCCGAGCTGTTCCAGCTAGGTTGATGTCAACTTGACTCAAGCTAGTGTGATCTGAAGGGAGGTAACCGCAATTGCGAAAAGGCCTCCATAAGCTCCAGCTGTAGGGCATTTCTCAATTAATGATCAATATGGGACGGCCCAGTCCACTGTGAGTGGTGCCATCCTGGACTGGTGGTGCTGGGTTGTCTAAGGAATCAGGTTGATCAAGCCATGATGAACAATCTGTAATAAGCAGCACCCTCCATGACCTCTACATCAGCTCCTGCCTCCAGGGTCCTGCCCTCACTGCTGTTGATGATGGATTATTGTATGGGGTTGTGGATGAAATAAATGTTTTCCTACCCAGGTTGTATTTGATTATGGTGTTTCATCCCAAGAATAGTAGTACCTTAACTAAGACACTAAGTAATACCACATGATGCTATATGGGTTGACTGAGCAATTTAACTTTTTATTTTAATTCAGCCATATTCAACTTTCAGGTATGCTCAGCTATTTGGTAGCAATGCTCTAGAGAACACACAGAGAAGTTTGAATGGAGAAATTCCCTACTGAGAGTAGTGGATTCATTCCAAACATAGGCAAAAATACTTAGGAGACTTTATGTTCATATTTTCCATGGAGTACTTACATAACTCTTTGCTAAAATAATTTTAGCCACCATTTAAATAAATGGGTAAATTTAAATGTATCTGATTTTCAAGAAAATATCTCTATGATTAAAGATAGTGGACAGAAAACTATGTGATCACCCATTTGCCAACAAGTAGTTTAATTCCAAAACTGCTGTATAACAGTGAAAACGTCTAGGAACATAAGAAAGGGAACATGTGTGTATGTGCTTATCTAGAGACATGGATGAAATGTATATCCTTTAAGAAGTCTCCACACTTTGAGTATGTACACTATATATAGAGACAGAGAGGAGATGTTAGCTAGCCAGCGAGACAGGTGATAGACAGGTGATGGATGTGATGATGGTCGAGAGAAGGAAGCATCCTCTTTTTGTAAATGGAATGGAGAAAATGGTAAACTAAATTGCACTAAGAGTGCTAGATAACAGCCAGCGATAATTACTCCAGGAGAAAGAGAAGCAGTGCCCAGAATACACAATGGCACAAATGAAAAGCCCTCCCTTGCCCGGCATTCGGCGCAGTGCTCCGGCAACTCAGTACAAGATGGAAGAGCGAACGTCAGTGAGGACCATGGCTCTCACCAGATATGTCATGTCGGAGCAATAGAAAAGACTTAAAGGTCATTACCTTACAGGAGGAACTAAAACAGGATGAAACTATGTGGGGATTTTTTTTGGAAGCTAAGCCTTAATGAGATAGCTGTCTCTGGCAAACAGAAACCACATATTGACAGAGGCAGTAACATAAAGGCATGCACTGGAGTCTCAACTCATTGTGAATACCGATGCCTCTGTCTTGTAGTCAGTACTAAAATCTGAAATTGTGAGGGCTAAGTTGTAGAATTCATAGTCTTAAACAGCCTAGTCTAAAAATTAGTTAATTGTGTTACTGAAATTCTGAAAATATAAATTTCAAACATATTCTTTTTTTAAGGTTTTTATTTATTACGTATACAGTGTTCTGTCTGCATATATGCATACTCGCCAGAGAGGGCACCAGATCTCATTACAGATGGTTGTGAGCCACCATGTGGTTGCTGGGAATTGAACTCAGGACCTCAGGAAGAGCAGTCAATGCTCTTAACCTCTGAGCCATCTCTCCAGCCCCTCAAGCATATTCTTGATCAAAAACTGAAAAGCCACATCTGGAGAACTGGGGTGAATGAGATGCATTGGTAAGACCTTTATCCACATGAAATACTTTCCCAGCCAATTAGTGGGTGCCAGACCTGGGCATAACAAACCCTGCCAATACTGCTTTTTCCCGCATGTACATAATCGTAGTAAGTTTAGTTCATAAACTTGGCATAGTGACTGATTAGCAAAAGCAAAATAGTAAGGTTAGCTGGGGTGGTCACCCAAAGGCTCAAATATTTTTTGTACGAACAATAAGACCTGGTTTTGAATCTCCAGGCCCCATATAAGTGTGGAGGTTGTACATGTGTTCATAACCCCAATACTTTGAGCTGAGACAGGAGGGTCCCATGAGGTCAACCAAGCTTAGAAAACAAAAGAATGATCCAACATGGGGGAAGGCAGTGGAGGAGGGCGTCTGATACTGAGTTCTGGCCTCCAGGGGTGTATCAGGGTTGCGTACCCCCCATATTCCCTCACACACATGCATACATACACCTGTACAGCTATAAGGATACGCTGTGACAAGAGCAAGTGATCGTGGTCTCCCCTTTCCAAACAGGTGACAGGCACCCATACCTCCTTTATCTGTCTCCTAATTACGATTTATAGTAGCAGCTCAGTGGTGGGAGAATACTCCCGTGTCTGTAAGAGAAATCATGTCATAGATGGCCTCCAGGGAGAAGGCATGGATGTCGTGACTGGGATCATGTGGTGTGCTTATCTCCGGGGAAGTCTAAGTCTTCCCCTATGAGTGTTTGTTAATTACCTATAGATGAAGAGCATTTATGGGCTCCGCCTGATACAATTTTCCCATCTGTGTCAGCATGTCAGCTAGTGCTGGGCTTGTTTGGGTCTTGTGTAAGCAGCCGTGTTGTTGGGACTTTGTGGGCGTAGTTTCCCTCTCATATACAGAAGACAGTCTTGCAGCAGGCTTCCTGGTCCTAAAATATATACATACAAGCAGCATTAATTAGATGCAGAGGGTTACATGTATATATTTATTCGCTTATATGACAATAATAATTACAGAACCAAATGCCATGAGTCTGAAAAGAGCAGCAGAAAGGGCCATGGGAGAGATTGGAGGGAGGAGGGGAATGGTATAATTATATTTTAGTTTAAATGTATATTTAAAAATTAAGGGAAAACATTTTTAAAATTCCTTAAAGTACTCATTAATTTTGTATTTTGGGGGAGTTTTTCATTTAATATCTTCAAACCACAGATGATTTTGTGTAGCTAAAATAGGAAAGCGAGAGAACAGATAAGGGGTCCACCGAACACCAAACCCCCAGAGTAAACCTTGTCTGGGCTTCCTTCAGTCCCTACTTGACTGAGGTAATTGCACCCCATCTTGCTCTCAGCCGCACCCAGCACAGTCACCTTATCAAAGGGGAGAAGCCACTCTCACGGTGTTTCATCCCTACTGTGTTGGTGCGGGAACGCTGAGTGGCTGCGAGCAGATGCACACTGGACGGCAGATTAAACAAACGCTAGAACAATGCTTGTGTTAGCGCGACCAGCAAAGTCCGCAGAACATGGCTTCACATGACAGTGTTCACTGTCTCTGAGGGAATTTTAGACAGAGCTGATTTTAAGATGGAGAATTTCCACAGAAAATTATGACACACACACGCACACACACACACACACACTCAGAATCCAATGCACTCATGAAGAAAGGGGGAAAAACTGCTTTAGGATGCAGTTTATTTGAAAAGCCTCAGACACCATCTTAAAGATTATGGTCATAAGCTTGACAATATTAATGACAAAGGTAGAGGATAAATTTAATAAAATCTCAAATGAGGAACGAAAACTGTGGAATGAGAAATCAAGGGACTCCAGCCAGGAAGCAGATCATCCCCTTGCTCAGTTTTTATCAGAGAAACTTTGTCCTGCCGCAGATTGGCGCAGATACCAGAGACCCACAACCAGATAGTACACGGAGAGGAGGAGACAATGAATCATGTGGTTGTTTCCTGATATCTCTATCAAATCCCTCCCCTCAGAGCTCAGGAAACTGGACAGAAGAGGAGGCAGACAGAGGGTAAGAGCCAGGGGAAATGTAGTACATCAAGAAAACAAGGCCTTCTAAGTCAACATGATCGTCACACATATAAACTCCCAGAGACTGTGGCAGCTTGCACAGGGCCTATATGGGTCTGCACCAGATGGTGTCCTAGAGCTGAGAATGGGGTGGACACATGCCCTCGTCCCTAACCTAGAAGCTAGCTCCAGTTGATGACCAATTGCCAGTCAAAATTTAGTTTTCTCTAAAAGCATCTCACTGGGGCAACTAACCACTCAGTAGATGGTAACAGACAAAGAGCTTGGGAAATTTTGGAGTACCTGGTCTCATCATATTGTGTCAGGGCTTTTCTTTTTCTTTAAATACTACTACATTTTTAATATATATATATGTGTGTGTGTGTGTGTATACATACATATATATATGTATATATATATATATATATATATATATAGAGAGAGAGAGAGAGAGAGAGAGAGAGAGGGAGATTGCCCCTTTTAGCCTACAGAAGCTTTGTATATATACTATGACTTCCAGTTTAGTGTTGTTACAGGATTCCTTAGTGAATAGGTGGGTCCCTGCGTCCCTATCTCCTCCTCGTGTCTTGACTTGGGCTCTTTTCCTTCTGTTGGCTTTTTCCTATTCTAATGTGCTCATTTTGCCTTATCATATTAAATTCTTATATTATTGTATTAATTTTGCCTTAGAAGCATGTTTGTTCTTTGATGAAAGAATAAAATAGGGTGGCTCCAGATGGACAAGGGGGTGGGGAGGGTCAGGGAGGAGTAGGTGGAGGGGAAATTGTAATCAGAATATATTATGTGAGAAAATAAATCCATTGTCAGTTGTTGGTGGTAGCTATTCTTACTCTTGATTCTTTGGCTCTTTTGGGGGGCCTGCCACCCAGCTCCCAAATAAATCACACAGAGGCTTATTGCTACTTATAATGCCCGGCCTTCAGTTGGCTTGTTTCTTGCCAGCTTTTCTTAACTTAAATTATCCCATATATCTTTGGCCTCAGGTCTTTTATCTTTCTCTATTTCTATATACCTTTTCTTCCCTTCTTACTCCATGTCTGGCTGTGTAGCTGTGTAGCTGGGTGGCTGGGTAACTGGGTGACTAGGGGACTAGATGCCTGGACCCTGAAGCCCTCCCCCTTCCCATCTCTTTCCCCAATCTTTTTCTTTCATATTTCTCCTCCTATTTATCCTCTCTGCGTGCCAACCCCACCTATTTCTCTCTCCTGTCTCACTATTGGCCATTCAGCTCCTTTTAGACCATCAGATGTTTTAGACAGGCAAAGAAACACAGCTTTATAATAATATTCTACAACTTTATAATTTTCTATACTACAACTATTCTACAACTTTATATTCTACAGCTTTATAAATAATATTCTACAACTGTCAAAAGAAAAAAAAGAAAATATAATGAAAGAACCTATATGAACAATGTGTGATTAAGACCTTAATTCCCAGAAATAAAGACTCCATTGGCAAAGAAAGGAGATGCCTGAGTTGCACACAGGACAGAGTAAGTGGGGTACATTGCAGGCACTAGGACAATATGGGGGATACCAAAGGCTGCTTTCTAGGAAGCCAACGATAGCAAATACCAGAGGTGTTAGCATGTGTTTAGGAAACGCCAACTTGCGAGTGGGCCTCGTGAGACAGACCAGAAGTGCCTGCACACACAGCGTGGATATTAACTCTAGAGTGAGCACTTATTGAGGAAAATGCAGTCATGGCTTGTTTGCAAGACCATCTGTATGCAATATTTACCGTAAACACGGTTGCAGGTGAGCAAACACACCATGTTAAGCAGAACGAAGACAGATCAGCATTGAGAGTGTGGGAAACGCAAAGTGTGTTTATAGGGAAATAAAATTGATTTTAAAGGAGTAAGTAATATTTCCAATGTAATAAAAAATCTACACGTTATTGTTTAGATTTCAAGAAATATATGAAAACCAGTAAAAGATCAGAGTTCGTCCTGTGAGTGAATAATAGATGAACTACCGTTTAGAGGGTGAATGCTTTTCTTTTTCATATCATGTAGATTTATTTTAAATTAAGTACAGGGTTAACATTAGTATGCATAATAATATGAAGAAGATATTCTATCAGTCAGACCTGCAAAGATGGAGATGGAATGCTGCCTGCACATCCAAGAGGAGGTGGCAGAAAATAAAGTACATTTCAAACATAAAATTTATTAGAAAAACCTAGAACTTAGATGCTTTCTGAAACTGGCTTTATGAAAAAGGTGTGTTTTAATCCATGTTCAGGATGTGACAGTGGCAGATTATATTAAGATTATTTTTTTATCAATACAAAACACAGCAAGACATTTACAACTTGTCCTGGGAAAAATGGAGATGAGAAGCTATGTGGGCAGAAGAAGACACACCAGAAAAGTGTGCTCCACATGCAAATCTCACAGGTGGTGATGTTCAGCCTGTGTATATAAGCAATAAGAGCAAGTTTGTGCAGAATTTGAAGATTCCAGTGTTTATCTGTGTGTGCTGTCTCAGCCTTTATTATAGTTTGTGATTCTATCAATTTTCCATGATTGTCTGCTTTATTTTCCCCCAACAAGTAATTTTTGTCTCAGGAATGGGATGTTTTGTCTCAGCCAAGTTCAGCCTTTCCCTCTGTGTCTCTTTAAGCATCCTGCTAGAGGCAAGCAAGCTTCCCCATTTCCTTTTGTAAGTCTACAGGGTTGGTTAACTAGAGTCGTCAATGTTGACTTTGTCTTCTTTCAACTCCAACTAAATAGAAACTAGAAATATGTGCTATAAAGAAATGTGATTAAAAAGCGATCCGTAGCCTCAATGACCTGACCCCTACATTTCAGATTCTTTTGGTTTACTGTGTATTGTGGAGACATTTTAGGACCTGGTCATCTTGTCAAATAGACCCTGTTCTCTCTCTCTCTCTCTCTCTCTCTCTCCCTCCCTCCCTCCCTCCGTCTCTCCCTCCCTCTCTCCCTCCCTTCCTCTCTTTCTCTCCCTCCCTCCCTCCCTCCTCCTCCCTCCCTCCCCCTCCCTCCCTCCCTCTCTCATTTTCTCTTTCTCTCTCTCTCTCCCTCTCTTCCTCATTCCCTCCCTCTCCCATTTCTTCTCTGTCTCCCTCTCTTTCTCCTAAAGTAAATGTTAAGAAGCCATGTCCATGGTTTTGCACGGTTCAGCTTTTCTTTTCATATTTTTATAACTTCCCAATTTGTCATCCGTCTGTGTTCTTATAAATGCACATGCATGCATAATTCACAAGTTTATGAAGAAACACAAATGTTCACACCTGATTTGACACCTTTCTTTCTTCATTATAATTATAGCTTGTTAGAGGTTCATGTCCTCTCATCTAGATTTTGGGTTTAGGTAAAAATGCTGAATGAGAAGGTGTCCTTTGCCCCTTACCATCCAGTACATCTCACTGTAGGCACCAAGTGGATTGGAGACTTCTAATCTTTGTAGAAACCAATTTTGCATTAGTTTGTGAAGATTTTCTTTGTCTAAATGTTCCCAGTGCCAGTGATAGTTTTTCTGCTCCAGCCCTGAGACCCGCGTCTTGATTGGCTTGTGGCGTCTGCAGTGGGCACTACTATGAATGAATTAGGTTCTTGAGCAGAACTGATCTGGGCATAGAAATGAGTGGGGTGTGAGATGAGTGGTCTCAGTTGCTAATTTTGTGGCCTCACTGCAAAGGAAATGCAGGTGCGGGTTATTCGGTTATTCGGCATGGCCCTGGTGCTGCTTCACATCTGAGGGTATCCTTGTATCTGGAAAAGAGCAGCAGGGTTAACTGAGCACAGGCATCAGCTTGCCTAGGGCATCTCTTCCTGCCTGTCTTTGGTCTTCCCAGGATACTCAGGGTCCTGTGATGCTGACAGTATTACCAAGGATACACTACAACAAACAGGAAAATGACAGACCTCCAGCAGATACTGTGCTATATAGTCCATGGGACCTGAGACATGACTGCATGTGGGCCAAGAGCTTAAGATGCAAGGGGAATCCTGAGATACCTCTGTGGCTCCTAAGTACAGTTCAGTAGTACTTCTGAAAGCCTAACAGGGGTGAATTACACACAAAAATCAAGGAAGCTTGTGTGTGTATGGGGGGGGTACCCAGCAGAGACATAAAGAGATGTTGCGTGAAGAACGAAATGATGGGTCCACAGTAAGAGGATGGCAGCAACTAGAGCATGATGGGGCAAGAAAGGGCAATGTCTCAAGCATCCTGAGGGAGTACAGCTCTGCTGGTACCTTGAGCTTGCCCCTTAACACTGGCTTCTGACTCCTCCCAGAACTGGGAGAGGATATAATTATATCACTCACACCACTATGATTATGGTAATTTATTGCAGAAGACCTCTGTCAACTCATTTACATGTTTTCCTGATGGGCAAGTCAGTGAAAAAGACAGTACCCAGATTTTCTTGGTCTGGGGTCACTGTAAGTGATGCAGCATTGCTGAATCAGTTCCTGGTAATGACACTGCGATCGCTTGCCCTTCAAAGCCAGGATTGCTCTGTGCTGCAGACCTGAGCTGGAAGCACCACACCAGCTGCAGACACCTTGCAACCTTCTTGTCACCACGCAGAGTCTGTGTGGAATCAGACCCAACAGAGGTCACTGTTTCTAGGATTTTGGCTCCCCAGAATCCTTGCGGGGATACTTTGAATTATATGAGTTTGTCTGGGCTTCAATCTTGTTTTCATAAGTTCTGCCTTTCAGTTACACAAAATTATTATTATTATTACTATTGGCTCAAGCTGTTTCCATTTGAAGATTTTAGCACATGCCAGAAAGGGACGCTTGAGGGCTTGGATAATGTTTTTATTCTGAAAGACACTCACATTAAAGTTTCCTAAGGTGATTTTATTGGCACTGTTCACTTTACTTAGAGACATAGGTTGCTCCCTGAAATTTATCAACTCTTTGAAATCAGACTCTGTTTTTTTGTGCTGGGCCTGATCTGTGTACCATGTGTGAATTGCTTTTGCTGGAATTCATCATTGGTTGTGTGAGACATTAGCTTATAAGCAACATACTTAGCTTGTAAATACAGTTTATTTGGAAATCATATTCAAAGTAGTTTTAATCTTATGAAAGAATATAAACTAAACCTGAATACAGTGTCCATTGTGGAGAAATATCTTCTTAAGATTGCCATGACAAAGTGTTACAAAGTCTGTGGCTAACAACTACACAGATCTGTTCTCTCACAGTTCGAGACACCAGAAGTCTCAAGGATGAAGGTCGTCGCTGACTTGTTCAGTCGCAATGGCTCTAAGTGTTCTTTGACCTGTTGTTTCATTCATTATACAGCTCCCCCACCATCTTCACAGGAACTTCTCAGGGTGTCTGAGTATCTCAATCCTCCCTCTCCTTTTAGGACACAAGTCACTGGAGATCGCTCTACCAGAGTAGGTCACGATGACCTTACTGCGGGGTCCTTGATACAATTATCATGCCATGCCTCTTTCTTGAACTAGGCTCACATTGATGGGTTCCAAGTGAGTGTATCTCACACTAGTACAGACGATATGGAGGATAATGCTTAGGAAACCTCTCTTCGCTCTATGCTTAGTTGTTTGAAAGAGAGCCTAGCAACTTCTGGTGACACACAGCTTCTCTTTGGGTCAGATTTACAAGAACATACAAAAAAGTGTTTTCCTCTTTGTACGCCTGTCTCCTCACCAACATGACATGCACGACAACCCTGTGTGTTCTAGGGGACTCTTCTGTGCACTGTTAGATATAAGATAAATGATGCAGCATCCCTGATGCCATTGTTACATAAAAAAAAAAACATACCAGACATAGCCAAGGCCTCTTCAGAGAAACACCTGGAGGTAAAGTGTGGGCCTTCCATCACCAAGGCAAGAAATGCTTGCTGGGAGGAAGTCAGATAGAGAGGCAGGAATCGAGAACATAGGAAGCTATATGAATCTGCCTTCTTCAGACTTGAAGTGGGAGGAATGAGTCTCTGGCTAAGCAGGAGTGCTGTGGGATCTAACTGTAACTGTAGCCCACCCGGGATCTTTCTTTGGATGCATTCTCTGCCTCATGATGCATCAGGCACCCGGGACATGATGATGGACAGAAAGTCGAGCTCACCAAGCTACCAGAGGATGCCACAATCTTTCTGAATCTCTGAGATAGGTGTGGGGTGATATTATTTGACTTTCACAGTGGCAAGTTTCCCTTTTCTCTCTGAATGTTGCTTCCATACTGTGTGTGGCAATGTTGGGAACCTCAGGTTGCCACCCAAACTGAGCCTTTGGTGAGTCTCAAGAATTCTCCAGTGACATTTCCCCTGACTTTGTGCAACTGAAGCTAAGCCCCAGAAGCGAAGAAGTGTGTGTTCAGTGCCCCTGTCTGTGACCTTCGCAGTGAGCATTGTCAAGTCTTCCTCATGAATTGGCTCTGACTTGGTACACTTTCAGCCAAGAGGGCAGAGAGAGGTGTCACACAGCGATGCCTTCCCTCCCAAAATCTGTTCCAGTGACAAGTGTTTGCAAATGACTAAATTTGCCCAGAGTCTATACATAAAGGGATGCCTACTGTTGACACCGGGGTCTGGTCCCTGCCAAGGTTGACTTGGAACACTGGTGGAGCTCTCCTGCCAGCTCCTCCTGCAGAGATCCTCTCTACTTTCTGCTCAGTGTCAACATAGGGCTGGAAGCTGACAGAAGGAGAGGTTAGCTCTCACAGAATTCCTCAGGGCGAGGTTGCTGTATCAGTGACTACTATAAACTACAGTGGGGGCAAGTAACTGAAGGGGGAAAGGGTTTATTTTAACTGATGGTTCCAGAAGGATGGACAGTTCACAGTGACAGGACGGGTCTGTCCTGGTGCTGGAAGCTGGATGATCACTGTTTCTATCTATGCACCAAACAGGAGCCAGAGTCAGGAGTAGAGGAAAGCTTAAACCTTTAAATCCCGCCTCCTAGTGATGTCATTCCGCCAGCAAGGATCTACCTCCTAGAGGTTTCATAACCTCTCCTAAGCAGTACCAACAAGGGGAATCAAGCGCTCAAATTCAGGTGTTTATGGGGGACAGTTGGCATTGAAGACTCCATTTAGCTTTTCACTCCCAACGTGCCTCTGCCCTGGATTTTGTCTCTCTTTTCCAGTTGCATTCAGGCTTCTCACTTGTGTCTCTTCGGCCTTTCAAAACCCATTGGCTTCCATCTGCTAATTCCTCTGCCACTCATTCTGTGAATTAGCCCCTTTAAATCCAGACTGGTTCATCAATCAATGTTTCTATTCCCTCTTCTAATCAACTTTACTGTACCCCAATAGGGCTAACTATGATTGACAGATCTTCAAGGGTCCATTTGGTTCTAAAATATTTATTTGTGAATGTGTCCAGCTGCTATCAATGTGTGCCTCACCTCCCGGACATTTGCCAGTCAAGGTCACCATCAGTGATTAATTAATTAATATTGGTGTTCCAACAATTGTAACTCATTGTGAACTTTTAGCGGCTGGTTATCTGTGGCTTATGTTACATGATTTGTCTCAATGACTCACTAAATGTGTTCTAGACTCCCAGTAACTCTACGAGGGACAAATTTACCCAGGCCAGTAGCTTGCTTTCAGTACTGGGCAGAGCAGAAGTTTGTTACTAAATTGTTGATGATAATGACATTTGAAAAACATATAGTGAGGCAATTTTAAAGTACTTAAATTTTATCATTTCTCTTTAAAGTTCCTATGCTATGTACACATTTCAACTGTTATCCCAGAGATCTTAAAAGGAAAAGTGAATTTTAATCTGCAAAAATTTTTATTCAAATCTTGTTCAAAATAAGTACCAAATACAACAGACATCATATTTAATATCCATCATAATCAAATCACTGTCTACTAGCCTAGATTTTATATTTTTGTTTGGGGAAGACCTGATAAAGATTAAAATAGGATAATTGGATTCTGGTTCTTCTGTCCTACCCTGCTATATTATGGCCATAGACAAGCTGTAATAAAGTAACAGAAACTAGTCACTTAGATGGGAATTCACCATCTCATCAACTGTGAGGCTATGCTGTGTTGTAAGGAGGCCATTTGTTTGTTCCCGGCCACCCAGACTCCCAAAATAACCACACAGAAAATGTATTAATTAAATCACTGCTTGGTCTATTAGCGCTAACTTCTTATCAGTTAGCTCTTACATTTTAACTTAACCCATTTCTAGCAATCTGTGTATTGCCACAAGGCTGTGACTTAATGGGTAAAGTTCCCTCTGGCTCCAGTGGGGCTACATGGCTTCTCTCTCACTCCACCTCCTTTCTCCCAGCACTCAGTTTAGTTTCCCTCCTACCTCTATTCTGCTCCGCACAGGCCTAAGACAGTTTCTTTATTAACTAAAGATATTCACAGCATACAGAGGGGGATCCCACATCAATGCTGGGTCTTACTAGGACCTCATCTTCCAGTGGGGTAAGGTGGGCAGGGTGTCCAGGCTGAACCATCTGCCCCTCCACCTTCCAGGGACTGTAAGCTTTGGTTTTCAATGCTGCTTACAGAGCCAGAACTCCAATCCCTTGGCCAACTCCTCCCAGAGTATCGTCACATCATCTTCTTTTGTGTATATCTGCCTCTAATTTACTTTTGACATAAGGAAGTGGGTCATGGTGTTTGGGGGCTGCTCTGATAAGATGCTAATGGCTGCTGACTCCTCAGCAACAGGAATATTGTTCATGATTTGTTGACATGAGAGTCCAAGGTGAAAGCAGAGTTTGTGTGTGGAATGCTCGCTTTTGATAGATTTTTTGTTTCTTTTTATTTATTTTTATTTTTTGAGAATTTCAATGTTTAAAGTGTTTTTAAAAAATACATTTGTAGAAAGAACATTTTTAATAGAACACAAAGCATTTCCCACTTCTATAGGTATTCTGAACATAACACTGAGAGCTTTTTCACACGTACGCTCAGACTGATGTCAGGACTCTGTAAATATGTCCTACTATTGCCAAGGAAGAAGAGTTTTACCAACGGATGCTTAACATGCTTGATACAGATGGCTATAGAGTATAGCTCATATGTTTGAGGGTCAATTAGGCAGTCCCAAAGATATTTATAATCTCTATATAGCCATAGAGATTAGTTGCCTCTATTTTATTTGTTAATATTTTCATGATGCTGGGAAATATTTGCTGTTTGTAGACTCCATTTCCCTGTATGTGACTTCTCTGTTTCCTTGACCCATTAATAACACTTTCAAAAATAGCATGCTGATATTTTTAAGTTTAAATACTTAAGCAATGATCTTTTCACTAAAATTCCCTTTAGTAGTGGTCAGTGATCACGTGTTTCACTGGTTGATACAGATTGATATTCACCTGCTTCTACTTAGAATCAATCATAGAAAACATGGGATTATATCTGAATTTTAAAAACTTGCTTTCCACTCAAATCTCCTGAATACATAGAACGTGATTCCCTGGAAATACTGTACAATAAAGCCAGGCTCAGCTCTTTCAGTCTTGTGGATTCAATATGAGCTATAGGTAGTGTGCAGGTGGCAGGTTTAAGTTAGTCTCAATTATTAAAGCCAACAAAGGGGAATAGCAAAATATGTTATATAATCAAACAAATGGTGCCAAGAGATAGGCAAGCAAAAATCTTCTTATATACACTGTGGCCGACTGAGATCAAGAATCAGGTAGAATTTGAATTTCAAAACACCAATTAGATTCATACTGCTGCTAAAAGGAGCAAGTACTGATTACTCGCCCAGTCACTGTGAAACTAGAATAATGCTGACACATCCGTGTTCAGAGGCCACATGTTCCTTTGTCCTGTGGCAATTTTCTCCTGCAATTTCAAATGAGGACATTTGTCTTTCTTCTGGCCTGTGTAAGAAGGTAGGGTAAATGGCTGTTTTAAAAGTAAAAGGTGTTTCCTCAAAAGGAAATGGTTTCCCAAATTTCTTTAAGTTATTCATTTCCAGTCTTCCAGAATTTATAAATTATAAGGTAAATTGTTCTGGCAAATAGACTGCATTCTGCTAAGATGACAAGACACTTGATGGTTGCTCCAGGCCTCCTATTCCTAATACACAAGATTTAGAAGGTTAAACATTAGCTATGGTCGTGGAGGTGCTGGCGAGGGGCACTCTGAGTGTGGCATGAAATGGTGCCAGAGGAGCTCGAGAACAGCCTGGGGTCACAGGCAGGCCATGGTGGGACATGGCCATGGTAGGGTGGAATGGATGGAGCTCAATTACTCCCTAGAGCCTGGACCTTCTGACTGTTCTTTGCTTAAAGTTCCCTGGCCATGGGGGATGCCTATGGATTATGGGATATTCATCAGCTCTTGTGGCTTTTTCCCAGTAGTTTCGTGTAACTCCTCAATACACTTACTTTGATAAAGATGCCCCTAGACATGCCCATATGTTCCCGGGTTGAATTGTTCCTGTTGGACAGACACTGATTTGCACTGACACCAGTTACGTTTTGTTTTCAGCTATCCATACAATTCAGACAGATGATTGCTCTTTACAGTGCTAAGGAATTGAGTGTAAATTTTCAAACAAATATGATTTTCCACACCAACTTTTGTTAATAAATCACCATGAGAACAGATTGCCAGTCTAGAATTCTGCTGCAGTTAATTTTGCTGTAAATTCCTGTTGGTTTATGGAAATGAAACACTTTAATTCATCTGCCATTCTATCTATAATTTTTTGCTAGTAATAAGAGACAATAAAAGGGAAAGCATAGGGGACTGGAGAAGTTGCTTAGTGGGTGGGAACTTGCCATACAAGCATGAGGACCTGTTTTCAGAACTCCAGAAAACATGTAAACGTAGACATGGTAGCACTGAGTTAATACCAGCCCTCCAAGGTAAGGTGGGGAGCAGAGATCTGAGTATTCCTGCAAGCTTGCTGGACAGCTAATCTGAGATACAAAGAGACGCTGTCTCCAATAAGATGGACAGCAAGAACTGATACACTAGGTTATTTTCTGACATCCGTAGGTGCACTGTGTGTGCTCCCCCCTACAGGTGCACACACACACACACACACACACACATGCACTCACACTCACACACACAGAAAGAAGCACAGTTTTATGAGTTCCCCCCTTTTTCCACTTTACTGAGCACATGGCTCTGGACAGTTTAATTTTGAAACTCACCAAATCTGTTTCTTTGAAATAAGAAAGATTTCTGTAAGGTTTTGTCCTCAGTACCCCCATTACATTTGCGAATTTCATATCTCAGCTTCACAATAGCGGCTACTGAGTTTGGAGTCTCCTGGTACACTTCAGGAAACGGTGTCGAACAGCTTGCAGCTGTCCAGTGGATGAGTAGACGTGAGGGACTGGCATTTGATAATGAGAGATGGGGATCACACGCTATCTTATCATTTTCACACGTGACATCTCATAACTACGTTGTGGCTCAGGGCAGCTGGGCAGAGAAGGGAGGGGAAGAATCATAGCATTCAGTGATTTCAGGACTTAGTGAATCCATTGTTGAACGTGACAGGTGCTGTAATAATAAAATATCTGTGAAATTGTTGTTTCAAATATTTCATATATGCTTTTAGCCTGTGTTATTAAAGTGCAAGTAGAAGGTTTCTAGTACCTCAAATTCATTTTTGTAAAAATCAGATGACTTTTGTAGTAAAGATTTTGATGTCACTAAGGATTGGGATCTATTAGGGATTTTTAGACAAGAGGAATTTATGTATTTGTAGCTAACACTGCAAAAATAGTTTATTGTAATTTAAGGCAAACTGCCAACAATGGAATTACATCTACATGTCTCTTTGTGGATTTACTTTTAATTGCTTTTTTTATAGTAAACTCAAAGTGATTATAAACTCAAAATTACTGTACAAAAATTTGAGTCACTGTATCATCATACCACACCATTAAGTGAAGATTTTTAAAAGCTATTGGCTAATTAGAATCTAAAAGAACACATATGCTGTAATGTCTTCCATTTTATCTCCATATCTTTCTTTTAAAAACCAGATGCATTGTAACTTGGTTATGCGCATACACTTGCCCAGTTGTATGTGTCCCTGCACAATTGTATGCTTAACTGCATAATTATAGCACATGTACTATGCTGATAAGCGAATATTGGTTGACTGAAAGCAAACGCCAAGTGTGAAGGACAGAGAAGCATGGAATTTGGGAAATATCTATGTAACAGGACTCATAAAAAAGATGTATTACGACCACCATCAACCTGTTTCCTGGGGGCTTTTACAATTGAAGAAAATGTCACTTGGCTAAGAGTCTCTTTACAGAACAAATATATGTAATTTGTAAAAAAAAGAAAAGGAGAAAAAGAGTTGGCTTTGTTTGGAGAGTGGGATTAAAAGGGTTGAGTGGTTTGCATTTGATTTTCTCCCCACTTCAGCTCAGTTTCAGCACTGAGTCCTCAATGGAATTAAACAGCTGCATTAGCTCTGGCTGGGTCCATCTCATCAAGGCTCCCTCTCCATCCAGTCTGTAGTTTGTTCCTATTTTAGTATTTAAAAAGAATCGTCCTCACCCCTGCCCTAACTGTAGAAAATGAGCTTCATTCACAAATGGGTTCATGTCTGCCGACATGAAACCTTCAGAACAGCTTTACATTGAGTTTTTCCTGTCCCTTCACCCTCTTTTTTTGCCCCCTTTCTCCTTCTCCATCACACAGCCTATATGGCCACTGCCCTGCTCCTACTCCAGGTTTCTGGATAGGACCAATAGAGAAAGGCTGAGTTCTGTGGCCTCAGAGTTTAGGATCCCTCTCACCCCCTCCACCCCTGATAGAAGCCCAACAGGTCAGCTTCTCTGGGTTCAGGCCTAGATTGCTCTCTGCCTGGCCCTCTCTTAAGGCATCTGACTCCTCCAAATGCCCCCCTGAACTTTTGAAGACCCTTTTCTGTCCTTCTCCCCACCTGTAACTTTGTTATAGCCTTCTTGTTAGAGCATCTTCAAATTATGAGCTGAGTGTCTCCAGTCACTCTTAGGCTTTATTAGGATTAATAAAGAGTTCTTTTTAATTTGTCTCATAGCTCTTGCTAATTATCTTTTCCATCAATTTTTTGAGCTTTTGTAATATTTTATTTTCTTTTTTTATTGAAAAAAATTTCCGCCTCCTCCCAGCCTCCCACTCCTCTCCCCCTCCTCCCACTCCTCTCCCCCTCCCTCTCCAGTCCCAAGAGCAGTCAGGGTTCCCTGCCCTGTGGAAAGTCCAAGGTCTTCTCTCCTCTATCCAGGTCTAGGAAGGTGAACATCCAAACTGACTAGGCTCCCACGAAGCCAGAACATGAAGTAGTTTTTGAAGAAGAAAATAAAGAGGCATTTAGAAATAACATGGCTTTTTTTTAACATAATGACTTTTTTTAGAGTTTGAGGGAAATTATTTTCAAAGCACTTTAGCATATTTGACTAGAATAGGATAGAGAAAATCAATCTGTAAAGGAGCAGGTCGTGTGTGTTGAGGATTTGAAAGTGCCATGATCCCCGATGAACTAAGCAGAAATGGTAGAAAACCGCCCACACTGCGAATGTGGAAATGAGTGGAGGAGGCTGAGCTCCAAGAACGCTTTGTCATAGCTGGTGGCCAGATTTCTCCCCCTGGCTAAGCTCTGCCAGTTCCTACAGGGAGGTCAGAAAACAGAAGGAAATTTCTTTCTCTCTCTAAAGGTGTATAGGTTATAAATCTGTACAATGGACAAAATTATAGCTCCTCTACCACTTAAATCACAAGTCATAGTTAGTAAAAACTTTATATTTCACTAAAATATTCCAACAGATAGATATCATATTGTATGAATTAGACATAATATATTACATATTAAAAGACCTGAGATGTCTATTGTGATTGAATTAAATGCTATTTTTTGAATTAAACTAAATTAAATAGTATGTTTTGTATTAAAAGAAAATTGAATACAGTTAATACTTAAAAACCCTTAATTAGACTTAACTAGCAAGTGTCACTACATATAATATTCTAAGCTGTACTCATGCCTATGCTAGCAGAGAAACTGATGTCTATAGTCATTCAGCACACACATGTGAGTATATATGTTTATTAGTGTATGTGTGTATATATGTGGTGATACGTATGTGTGTGAGTGTGTGCATATCTATGTGTGTGTGAGTAAATGTGTGAATGTCTGTGTGTGAGAATGTATGTGCATATGTATACTTGTGTATGTGCAAATGAGGGTGCATGTGTATGCATGTGTGTCTGCATGTTTGTGTGTGCACTGTGAGTTTGTTTGTGACTGAGTTTGTGTACATGTGTTTCTTTATGTGTATCTGTGACTGTGTGCTTGTAGACGGTATATATGTGAGTACATATGTGTATGTGTGTATGAGTGTGTGCATGTGTGTGTGTAATTGTGGGTGTGTGTATTTGAGAGCGTGTATATCTGTGTGTGTATGTGTGTATGTGTGAACATTAGCCTGTGTGTTTGTATGAAGAACGGTTAGAGGAAAGGAAGATAATTTGGTAACTGATTCCTGTCCTCTGAAACATGAGCCAGCAGGGCTAACATTCCATCTTCCTCATTTTATAGGTGAGTGTAGCAAGGAAAAGAGAAATATAGAAATATGCAGCCATTAGGCATGGCTATTTGGGTTGCAACATGCCAAGCTGATGGAACAGTTAAAAGTCAGGCCCAGGTGGTGCCCCTACTTTGAGTCAGATCTTGAATGCCTAGACATGCAGGTCTTCCATGTCTTCTCTGCTGCTATCTGGTTTTCCTTTGGATATTTGCTGAGCTTAGCCTCCTGTTTTTCAGTATTCATAGGGCTTAATCATATTCTTGTGAATGTGTACCCAAAGGTATGGGGGGGCATTCTGACATATAGGCATGAGAGATTAATTGAGTTCACTGAGCAAAACTCGCCTGATCAGGACTGAACAAGGAAGCTGGTTATACTATCATGACCAGGCAGCTCTTATAAAGAAGCATCTTTCTGGCTGAGCAAGCAGTGGCTGCATTACTGTATTGAGGGGGCTCTTATGACGGAGCATCTCCTGCCATGAGCATTGCAAACAACGGAGAGAACCTCAGATGTCTGCTTCCTTTACCCAAAGAGGCACATGGGAAATGGAGCCCAGATGGCATGTAAATATTGCTGAAGCTGGTTTATATGTCCAGATAGACAGGAAAGAGTGGGATCAGGCCCCAGAGTCTGGAGAAAATAAATTAACAGTACATGGCAAGAAAGAAAACATTCAGTGTACTCTAAATGTAGCTATCAATCTTCAGAATGTAATGACCTGAAAGTGTGTCTTTTTCAGATGTATATCACGTTGTCAGGGTGGGTCCCATCGGCCCATCGGCCCGCCTCACACTTATCTTTCAGATGATGTTATAGCTGCATTTCAGCACCTTGACTTTGCATTTACAGTGGTCAGGAGGTGGAGCAGACCTCTAGTGTTCTTGTAGGCATTAAACAAGAAGTAAGTGATATCAAATGGGGCTCGGAGGCTGGCTTCTCTCAATGCTGGACATTTGAACCTCAGTTTTCCTGGCCACATCTCTGCATTTTTATCATCACTTGTCCTGTCATTTCTCAAAACACTTGGGTCAAGAATCTTTATAAGGTCCCAGGCACCTGTGCTGGTTAAGAAACTTCCCTCGCCATCTTAGTGGTCTTCACCTTGTGTTACATGTACCATGATCTGTCCACTAAAGGGGTGAAGGGCAGACACATTGACCAGGCATCTGGAAGCAGCTATTAGGGGAACGTGCCAAACACTGCTTTCAGTTTGGCAAATGGAAACTCCGAGTCTAGGTGTTTTGATTCTCATGCCTGCCTTTAACTAGGCCGTGCTTAATTTTTTTCTTGCTAGTTTCTTGATGACTAGACTGTCTTGTTAATGGCATGCCTCTTTGGAGGGGAAGAACACCAGGTACTTCAAGTCTCTCAAGAGAATTCAGAGAGGATGGTGTATGTTGGTTCACAGCCCAGCAAAGAGTATGAGGTTTGCCTCGTTTGCAGAATGCTATCCTACACTATGGAGGCAAGTGCAGCGTTGGTCTTTATTTGTGTGTGTGTGGGGGGGGGGAGGACACAGGGATATTTTGAAGCAAGAAACAATACAAAATGCCTTCTTCATCAGGAGACATCCTCGACAGTAGTTGGGAGGAAAAGGAAACTATGGAATTGTGTCTAAATGCTAATTACAGAGAGGAGTCTTGAATTGTGTCGGGGGCACGAGGAATTTAGCACACAGCTGCAGACATTGCTTCCTCCTCCGTTGGCTTTGGTGTTATTATTGGAGGAGAAGGATGTGATCCTGGGTGTCCTGATGGGCACTGTGCCCTAGATGGCAGACTTTATTGGCTGTAAGAGAATGCCCTTTCCTGGGCCAGAGTCCTGCTTCCTGAGGCAAGGACATCGCTATGACAGTGACCTTCCCTCCCCCATTCCTAGAATAGAACAGTAATTGAAGCAATGTGTGGGACTGACATGGAGACAGCCATGCATTTAAGTTTATCCTTTTTGTACAAGTAGCCAAGACTGGGAAAACAAAAGAGAGCTGTTCCTAGTTTTCCATAGGAGAACTTTGCGTTGGTTCTGGTCTGCGATTAGGTCCTTTGTGTTTGTGATTGTCTCAAAGTTTTACCCCAAGAATTGTTCTTGAGGTTTAAAGTATAGGGGAAAAACTCAACCACTGATGACTGTTTAAAATAATTGATAAATAGGGTGGATTTTTAAATCAGAATAACCATTTTTTTAAAGGAATGGAAGTAATTATAGTCTTCGAGTTCCATTTTCACCGGCTCTTTGTTCACTGGTAAATGGTCGCTGTTTTAAAAACATAATTCATTCGGGATGCGTCTCCATTGAGACTGTTGAAGTAAGCCAATCTGGGTTTGAATTTACATTATGAAAATGAAGGCCCTTTGCTATCTCCCTGTCATGATGAGTTTCTTTCAGAATTCCTTATTAGCTACTGGTTTATAGTCAACTGAAAGTAATTACTGCTGTATTTATTGCAATGTATTCTATTTGAGTCAGAGGGTTCAGTCAGGAGAATAAATTTCAGGAAAACAAAATCATTGCATGTTTGTGTGTGTACCAGCATGATTCATGTACACTGTTGTTTGTACTAATCGTTCACACGACCCTTGGGTTCTGTGCTATTTACTATGACTATGAGATAATGTTTAATTACTCTTAGAAAATTGAGAGGCAGCTGAAGAAAATCCGAGGAATGGACATTGGGTTGAGAGGGTATGCCTTCATTTGGAAATGTCCTGCTAACGCAGAGCATGTCTGTATCAGTACATATAACTCACTAACATGCATACATTCAAGGAATTAATTAAAGATAATTAGGCAGACACCAGCTAGCAAAGTACCTTGATACCCAAGGACAGTGGTGTACAGAAAATCTGGTTTTCTCGAGGATTTAGCCCTTGGTTGATAAGCTCTCTAGAGTTCTTTTCCTTGAGTGTGGGCAGAACCAATGAATACAGCTCTGGTATCACTACAGTGATAATCAAGGTTGATCCTCCTGAGTAAGTTTGTTCTACCTATGTCAATCTCCAGGAGTTTAATAGCAGGTACTTTGTCTTTGACCTTGAATAGACAAGCTTCTGTGTTCTAAGGAAGTATGTGTCTAACATTTTACCCACCTGATGAGCGAGCGTGATTTTCAAATTCAAAGTGGCACAGTCTCACGTTGGAGGCTGATGGATTCTCTGTTATGGAGTTTCTTCTGAGCACTGCATGGGGTTAGTAAGATTCTCTAGCCTTGACCCACTAAATGTCAGTGATACCCACCCCTCATTGGAGCTTTTACAACAAGAAATGAGGACATTGGCAAATGCCTTCTTAGGGAGGGGCAGAGCATTTATCTACCCTAGGGACTACCAGTATAAACCTAATTTTAGTATAGAGAAAACAGATTGCAAATTGGAGCTGTCACCTGGGTTGAATTAGAAGTTTGAATGAAGTAGAGACGCTTATTTTTAGTACAGATAAAGTCTATGCTGGAGGGAAAAAATGGAAATTTTATCCTAACAATAATAAAGATACATTATCAAAGTACAATTATTGTTCTGTGTTTTATGTATCCTTAATCCTACTTGGAGCATTGAATATTAGGAAATAAATTTAGATAACTTCTTAACTTAGTTGTATTAAATTCAGTTTGTCTTCTATAAAAACAGAGATGATAAGGGCACATACCCTATGAAATATTTATGCAGCTTGATCTGAACTTTTAAGGTTATTTTCATGGTGCCTAGAAGCTTTCAGGTCATAACTGTTCATGAAGAATTGAATTAGAGTAATAAGGAAATCACATTCTATGAATGTTGATGTCACACAGATGGATTGTTTCTTTTTAAAAGTATGATTCTTAGCAGATCATTGATACCCAGGTCCGGCGAGGATTGGTGGGTGTTGCTGTGGTTGGTAACCTCTCGTCTGAGCACACTGAATTAAGTTTTGAATTCTCCACCTAAAAATCTTACTTTGCTTTTTCTATTCCGATTTCTGTTCAGGTTATTGGTATCTGGTTTGCAAGCCCACTCAAGCAACTGCTGGGGTCTCAGGCACTTTATGTTTTTACAGTTGGTGATTGGACTTTGAGTGACATGTTTATATATCCATTTCTGTCGGGATTCGAGACTGGTCCTGAAAGTCTCTTCCTCTTAGAAATTTCTGCAATTTACTGATCCCAAGTGATAACCACAAGAGATTCCTACATGTCTGTCCAGAATCTAGGAAGGGCTGTTGTGCTGAAGTAGGCAGGGCTTCATGTGTCTGTTAACAACATATCTGATAGTATCACACAAGGAAATACCTATTACCACAGGCGTAAAATGAAGACCCATCCCTGCAATCCAGTCGTGTCCGTATACAAAGTGATTAAGTGAACACTGGCTTTGGATGTATGCATGCTTCCCTCCTTATTCCTCTCCTGGACATCCTCTATGAAAAGCATGTTGAAAGAAACAGTTTCAAAATCCTGTCCTTCTGGCACATGCCTTTCCAGGGCAAGAAATTTATATTTCAGATGTTGATGGAGGTGGGTCTTGTATCTTATCTGTTGCTTTCATTGGTTAAC
>JABTXL010006268.1:4826684-4852816 GCA_025134845.1 Neodon shergylaensis | reverse complement strand
AAGAAAGAAAGAAAGAAAGAAAGAAAGAAAGAAAGAAAGAAAGAAAGAAAGAAAGAAAGAACACTGTTCTGGTGGCTTGCTAGGACCTAATTCAAGTCAGAGGTAAACACTAAGTTGGGGGCTGTGGAAGTAGCTTTCTGCACAACCATGAAAACTTGGGCTTGATCCCTAGCACCCACATGAAAATAAAATGGTTGTGGTGGTGCACTCTTGCCCTCTGTCTAGGAAGATGGAAGAAGGGGCCTCCCTGAGCTTGCTGCTCAGATAGCCGCATCTGTTCGCTGAGGTCCATGCTAGTACATCCCATAGTTGACCTCTGCCTTCAAGATGCACAAATATGTGCACCTGTGCACACACACACACACACACACACACACACGTGTGAAGTGGGGGCAAGCAAAAGAGGTTATACATGATAGACTCTCGATGACTTCTAGAACCTTGGATGTGAAATAGAAAGCCAGCATTCAGTTCTATTCCTTTCATGGGTAACAAAGTTTTTTTTTTTTTTTTTTAGAAATTCTTAATGCATGGCATTATTCCAACTTTCTCAAATATTGCAATAAGGAACTTACTATTCCAAACAGATTTCTTTTCTGAGTTGGCAGACATATGTATACTCACCCCCTCCTGACTAAATGGATTTAGCTTTTTAAGTCATTTGGACTCCCACAGGCATTTATTTGGAATTTTGTTTTTAAAGCTCCCTCAAAGCAAAGAATAATTTTTCAGTGAACACGTGTGGAAATATTGTTACTATGGACCTTCTGTGAATATTAAAATCGAATCATTCCCGGTAGCACTTTGCGTTTTTCCCTCTCATTGTAGCTGTGCTTCCAAGTTACAGACAGATAAAATAAGGGATTAGAATGTGACTAAAGGGCGCTTTTCTTTAAACAATTAAAATAATTGCATAGTTGACAACTTCGCAAGCTTGTTCTATGTAGACACTGTGCTGGGAGTTAAGTACAGTCTCCTTAGTCCTCATCAAGACTCTTTGATATCATTGCTGTGCATGGTATCCAGCAGCCAATGAGGAAAAAAAATGAGAGAAATAGGAAAAAAAAAAGATAAGAAGGAAATTAATGATAAAAGACTGAACTAATACTTTTAGTCAGTGTTAGCCCAGCTCTCCATACCCACAGTCACCATAGGTTCCTATGGTCTCATTCTTTTCCCATGTCCTTTGTAAATGTCAAGTCCCCAAGGATGCTAGTGGCTTAGCTACTGAGCCTGAAAGGGAGAAGATGATTGATCAACAAGCCTTCCGTATCAACAGCTTGACCAATTGGCTATCCATCTTCATTAGATAATGTAAAACCAATCCCAAGACTTCAGAAGTCTGATCAATACATTTTTATCTGAGATGCAAAAATTTTTTATGACATAGTAGAGTTTTGTTCCAGTGAGCCTTTTAGTTTAAGAATGTACATGAAAATGTGGTTATGTCTCCGAGTAACTTTTCAAGTAGCTGTATATGAGGGGAGGGGTGAAATGTCTATATCTTATTCTCTTCACATTCCCTGCAAATCAATACGAGTCTTTCTATTTTCCATTAGTGACATAACATCTTGTTTGGCATCTCATCTCTTTATTATCCATTCTTAGTCCTTCACAACTCATTTTCCACACTCAGTCCAGACGAACATCTTGCAGAGCCGGGACTCTGCTTGGCCTCCAGCACCCCTGGGCTGGGTCATCATCTGCAACCTCTGATGGAGAAGCAAACGCTGACCTTGGCCGGAGTTCCTTGCTTTCTGCAGGTTTCGGGTATGGAGGTCTCTAGGGGACCCCTTCCCTTGCTCATTTCCAAGCTGTCTCTGAGCCTTGTATAAATGTCCTTACTATCCCTGTCATTGTTGTTGCACGTAAAGTATCTGAAACCACACCCACATTGCTGCCTAATTGGAGAACTGGGTTCTGAGCTACTTGTGATGCCCTTCACAGAGAGGAAAGGCAGTAAGGTGGGCGAGAAGAACTTTATTATCGCTGTAGTTCACTGACTGTCTGCGCAGTGAGGAGATGTAGTCAGTTGCCTGGATCCCCAAAAAGTCCCCCATCAAAGCTGTTCAGACGCACATTTTCAGTGAAGACTGTGATCTTTATATCACATTTCCAATTTTTAGGAGAAAATTAATGACGGATTAATAAAGACACTATCTAAGTAATCTGAACTGTTTTGTCAGCTAGGCAGAGCTCAGTCTTTAGAAGGGCTATGTGTGTGTGGCCATTTCTCAGTGTCATAGGCCGTGCACCATTTACCCACTGAAAACAAAAAGCACACCAGTCAGTCCCTTTATGGAACTTTTCAGTTGCTGAGCACAGAAATTTCTGGGTCTGACAATTTCTCCTGAGATGTCTTGGCCTAGAGTTTAGAGAATACTACTAGATGTACCTTGATAACTCCCACTAGGACCTCAGGAAACAAGAGCAGGCCTTATCCCTGCTCTGTGGAAGTATGAGGTAAGTTCAAAATGCAAGTGGATTTGCTCCTACTTCACCCTCAGCTTGAATGTAAGCTCTACAACCCAGTGCTTCTACTGAGGAATGTGGGGAGCCTCTCCCACTTTCAAGTTTTCAAGTTCTGCTACCCACTTTCAGAGAGAGACTCAGTATGTCTTTTCAAGCTACCAGATTAATCATTCTTTCAGCACGGTTTTAATGAAAATGTATTCTGGGGCAGCCAGAGCTTAAATGCTCAAGAATAAGTAATTGAATTACATTACAGGGCTCTTCTGTGAGAAGCTGTATAGTCAGACAAACATTTAATCAATTAACAGTAATTAAGGAAAGCATTGATGAGTGCTGAGTACAAGCATGCTGCCAAGAATGTGAAAGAGGCAGGAGTGTCCCTGGTACCTTCTAAAGAGGCTCATGCTGCAAGGCAACTCTCAGCATGTGGCTTTTGAGCTTCTGTCTGAATGATGGGGAGTTAGGTAGCAGTGAAGGAAAGACTCCTTTGAGGGAAGGAGCCAGTAAATACGCAGGCATAGGACAGGGAAAGAGTCTAGCAGTCTGAAAGCATCTGAAGGGTTTTGAAATCCCCCCCTCACTGTGCTAAAGTGTCAGAGCAATGACATCGAACAGAGAAATGAGAACAGAACCTAATCAGGCCTTGTGAATGAAGTTGGGGGTTCTGAATTTCATCTCTAAGATGGTGGCAAGTTGCTAGAAGGCACTGAACATCATCTAATTGCCATCTCCAAAAGATGGTTGAAGTTAGAAAAGTGTTTTCATGGAGCGAGATTGGAAGAAGGACCCCAGAAAGAAAATCATTGCAGATAGATGTAGGGGTGATGTAATGGGAGGACCAGGGTTTGTTTATTTTCTTTGTTATCTTCATCAGAATTTATAGTAGAGTGGATGCTGGTGATGTGAGAACCAGAGGAACCAGGAATAATTAGGGGATGTTTAACAGCTGGGGAAGGGGTGGTTATCTAGTCAACTCTAGAGGAGGAACACGTTGGAAGACATGGAGGGAAAATGTGATTTTGATGGATAATAATTAGGACACTTTGGGACACATACCAAGGGATGTGTCCAGGAGAGAGTTGGAATTGATAGTCCAGACTAAGTAATGCTCCCCAGAGAGCAAGAGTGGAGAAGAAGGGTTCTGGGCACATGTAGGGGAATGCCACAGGCAAAGCAGACTGAGAAATTGCATCTGAGGGAGGAAGAAAACCTAGGCAGGATGGTACTCTTAAGAGATCCTTAGTTAAAAAAACAAAGTTTGTTCAATAGTCAAATGGCAGGCTAGACACTGTTCTAATGATGATGATGATGATGGATTTTTTTCATCTTAATGGCATAAGTTGGGGTAAATTATTTGTCCCTCTGACCAAGAGTTTCATATGAGATTCTTGGATTAATTTTATATCCATGGTATGGGCAGCTCTTTGATGTAAACCTGTATATTGATCAGCCACGTGGAAGGCAACTTCATCCATCTGAGCTGTTGTGACTGACTTCCTTCCCATTTCCATCTCCCCAAATCATAAACCCAGGTATATATGAGAGCCACATGTACAGTAGACTTCCTTTGTTCTCAAGGAGAAAATCCATGTAAAATGAAGATAGCTTACCATTATCTTCTATTCCACATTCTTCCTAAATAGACTACTGCAGGGCCACCATCCTATTAGGGCGAAATACTTTAAACTCACCTCAGATCTGGGATTCAGACCCTTCTGTCCGGAACAACAGATGCCTTTGCCCACTCTCTCTGCAACCTATGATAGCTGTGTGTGTCCTATGCCACTCTCCCCAGCCTGCATGTGATTCTGCCTCATTGAAGTTCCTTGAACTAGGTTTCTTGCTTTATCCCCAGAAACTTCAACTACTGATGCTTATGACTTGTTCTCTATGTTTCTTGTATGCTGTATTATCCCTGTGAACTTCCTGTCTTATTCTGTTAGAAATTTAGGACTCTCTGACACATACAACTGTGTGCAATGTTCCTCAGTTTCTCCTTCCTTACAAAGTGTTTGCTGTCTTAATATATAAAAACTATTTACCACATTACTGCTTAAAACCCTTCAACAATTTTAAAAATCTACATTTACAGTACAACATGAAAGAGATGTCCTGGTCTCCCATTTTGTGACTTTCCAGATTCAAGATTTTATATCCCCACCATCCGATCCTACCTTCGCTTCAGTCACAGACATGTTTTGTGTCTCTGAACATGGCATGCTTTTCTGCTCCTTAGACCTCACCACGCTGCTGCTAATTTCCAGCACCCATCTGTATTCTTATTCTACCAGTATCCCCTATCCCTCCCTCCCCTCTCAAATGGCTTTTGTCCTAAGTTTGCTTATGGTATCAGCTATCTCTCTTCTGGCAGAGTTTGCTGTGCTCATGAAATGCAGCCAGGCCATGTGACTGTGGGATCTTCATCAGTAGATTCAACCGAGTGTTGAAAACACCTTTTTTAGAAAGCCATCGCCTCTGAGTATTTGCAGACCTGTCGTTAATCCCTAAACAATGTACTGTAACAACTACTGCAATCCCATAGATATTGCAAGTCGCCTACAGATCATTCAAAATATAAGGGAAAGTATGTGGCGGCTGCAAGGAACCATGATACTGTTTTATCTAGGGGTTTGGGCATCTGCATATTTGCATATTCATGGGGATCTGGAATTCATCTGCCTCAGATGCCAAAGGACAACTCTCTTTTCACTTTTCAAGTTGATTAGAACTACTTCTCTGTTATCCTCTGAAGGTTGAGAATTTCTAAAATGCAGGAGGCTTTAAATGGCTTTTGTAAAACCCTGGATCCTTTCTCATAACAGGATCTCAGTAAATATTAGGGGAGTGCAGTTACACTTCCATAGTCACTAATAGCTAACAGTACCTGTTTTGTGGTATTTTCTCAGCACAGAACTGATGAAATGGTGGCATAAGTTTGGCAGAGCTTCTATTTATTTCATATACTGTGAGTATTTAAATATTAGCCATATCTGGGCCTCAAGGAATGCCTTTATTGCTGTTTGTCATGTAAAAACATAGATTTACTTTTCCATCTTAGGACTATTACACTATAATAAATTTTTAGCATTGATGTAAAGACAGTGCCAAACTCACTTTCTCGTATTAAGAATTTATTTCTCTGAGACTCGTGATTATTTAAAGGACATGTAGGGATTGACAGAGATGGCCCAGGAAGGTGGTTTTAGCAGTAGCCATAATGAGAAATCTAGAAATGGTGAGATGATGAGAGTTTTTTCCCCCAGTGCCACATTTGGAATTGCTAGATCTCTATTTTATATCTTCATTTAAAATTGGGCAATTGAGCATGTGGATTGTATATTAGTGTGACTATAAATCTAGTAGAATATAACGGTGTTTGTCCAAACACCATGGAAGGTAGACTAATCAAAGCAGTTATAGATTCAGAAAGTCTTTGTGCAAAGAAAATCATTGAAGACACTGAGGACCCACATAGTTTGCAAAACCAGAAATTATTTCAAAAAGACTCAGAGGTCTCCAAAACACGCTGGGCCATTGCCACTGCCCCGAGTTGCCTACTGTGACTGTGTGGTAAGGCTCATCTACTGAAGACAGTGCATGCTTTGGCTGTGAGACAGAGAGAAGTCAATTCAAACTGACTTGGAATTTCCTCCCTACTGGTTAATTTTCCCTAGCACCTGAAGGTACTGTGTAGTCTGCTGGGTTTTTTGTTTGTTTGCTTGTTTGTTTTTAAGGCATTAATGGTCTTACCCAGTGTTTGACCCTGCACGCTACAATACCAATTTTCCAGGTAGGGTGTACCCCCTGGTGCAGTAGTGGCATGGCAATCATGAGGTAACTGACTTCTGATTAGATTTGAGCTGCTTCACAGGAAGCAATTTCATGCCTGGATCACTAATTTTGATTAAAAAGCCCATGATTTTAGAGGTTTTAGGTTCTAGGCTAGAACCTATTGTTGTTACATAGCTAAATAGCCATACTTATAAATTTCCCCCTGAACATTATGCTTATGCCCATGGACTGGAGTATCTCTCAGCCTTGGTCTGAGGGAGTTGTTTTTACAATAGGCAACAGTCAATAGCAAGATGCATAACTGGTAGGAGCTCTGAGACTAAGAATCAGCGCTCAGTGCAAGACAAGATTTCTACATTAAACCTACCCACCCAGGACTAGGGTAACACAGTGGGAGGAAAGGCAGAAAGAAGGTTAAAACCAGAGTATGGGCAGGGAGAGTGCTCTCAAGCTTTCTCTGCATAGGGCACTGCTGGCCAGTCACGAAGTCACAGCACGTGTGATAGCTACACAAGACCTTCACAAATCCAAAGCCGCTAAAATCTCAGCCTAGACAGGGTAGATAAAGGCCAGGGTCCACCCCCATTGGGTGCTATCAGCAGTGGATAGCTGCTAGAATGGGAGTATCATTCTTCCTGGAGATTGTGGCCACTAGTAGGTTTCCCACACACACATGCACTGCACTGATGGTCAGGACTAACCGAACACAGCAGACAAACATCATCATCATCAGGACATAAAGTTGGGAAGAGTGTTGTGTGGGACATGGAGAGACTATAACAGGAGAGTGGGATCAGGAGTGATCATATTGCATTAAATATATGGATGAAGCTCTTAAAAATAAAAAAAAAAACAGAAAGCAATTAAATACCTTCCATTGATATTTGACCACATGTGTGTGCAGTCTGATTTTCGCAGCTACAACATTCTATATGTATAATTGACAGACCCAATTATCTGTCATCAAAATTCATTACATCATTGCCACCAAGAGAAAACATATGTGTCAATTTATGGAATAAAGTTAGCTTGTTTGGACATATAAGTTAGCTTTTTAAATATATATTTTTCTTATTTTTTGAGAATTTTATACAGATTTTCCTAATGATCCATCTTCATCAGACTGGTAGTACTTAGGGAATGTGGCAGAGAGCTGTTTGCATTGAAGACTTCAGAACTATTAGACACTCTGTTAGCTATCAGCATAAAATATAGCTGCTTCCCGAAATGCTAAGGGATCTTTGGCATCATGGCCAGGGGATTCTCTTGTGTGGAAGCCAGCAGAAACACTAGAAATACCAGAGGAAGAAGATGTTTCTCAGAGAGTATCTTAGCACTGGCTCCAGGGTACCAAAGCGCTGTACTGTGGGAGGATGAGAGTGGCTACCATCTTTCTCTTGGGGATGCAGACACCTGTCTTTCACCACATGAGAAGAATATGGAAACTCAAAATCTGACCTTGAAGCTCCAGTCGGCTTTCTTTGTCTGACTGTCCTTCCACCTCCGGTTGCGGGCCCAGTCCTGTCTGATGACTACCAGGTTTGAGCAAAGACTGGAAAACTTAGCACAGAAAAATCAAACTGGAGTCTATTCCTAAAATGGGTTTCTACATTCCATTAAGGGGATAAAGAAAAACTATCCCAAAAACCACAGTGATAGATTCCTTGTGTCTTGAAGCTGGGTTTCATATCAAGTAGTTTTGGATAAGTGCACAGAATTCTAGTCAGAAAATGGGCTCAATCAAGTTCACGTCTGTGTTTTGCATGAACTTTGAGGGCTTAGGTGGGGGGGGATCAACATTGACACTTCACCACCATTTTGTCAAAATCTCAGAAACGAAAGCATGAAGAGGCTGGTGTCTCCCTGGCCCCTTTCTGAGCTGGAGTTTGTCTTTCTTTTATTAAGAAGAGAAAGCACCATGTGTTCCTTATTATAACTCCTTCACAGCAGGCACACCCACCCTTTCAGCAGGACTTTGTTAAAATGGGAGGGAATTGGGAATAGCGCATGTTCAGGCAATCCATTGATAAAATGACTATTGCATGTGGGTTAACAGAGCCTGGAGCCAGACTGGCCTCAGTCTGAGGTTCGCCATATTCAAGCGGTGGCCTCGTCACCTCGGGGCACAGCTTTCCACATGCATGCATCATTTGAACATAATGCTCCTGCCAGAGCCGTGGCTTGCTGGAGGGGTACACTATGGAGATGAGCAGAGAGACAGCAGCATCATTTCCAGTCGTCTGGTATAAGAGCAGTCTGGAGTGATTTCTCTAGGGCATCTTACCACCGGCGTCGTCTGGTGTTGGACTGTTAGTCTGATGTTCAGCCTTGGCTACTCCTTTGCTCCTTCTGCACCGTTTGTCCTTGGAAACGGGCGTCTTCAAGGGGGGGAGAGGGCTCTGCTTCACACATTTATATGTTGAATCAGGTGAAATCCATAATGGTGGTGTGAAAGCTCATAGTGGTGAATCACATTCATTGTTCCAATGTGAAAGGCGGTGCAATCCCCAGTATCATAACTAACATGGATTTTTGGCATTCAGGATTGAAATGGGGGCATACTTTAGCTGAAATCCTGAACTCTAGCGAGAACTGTGTGTTAGCTGGCTAAGGCTAAATGCCCTTTCCTGACTGCATTGGAGGCAGAAAAAAAGTAATATTAGCATTTAGTAACATTTCCTTTTCAGAACTCTAAGAGAAATGTTAAGACTCAGATGTAAAACAAAATTTGCTGCTCGGCTTTCCTTGTTTTTCTGCTCATAAATTCCAACCTCGTTAGCTTTGCTGCATGTCCTAGATGGCGAGCTACAAGTTTCCCCTCATTTTTCATTTCTGTCTGTGTCATTTTTTACATCATCTCATTTGCTTGACTTAGGACATGAAATTCCAAGCAAATAAATCACTGTGATGTGACTTTGAAGTAAAGGTCTTGTGCCGGAGTATTTTGAATTCCTGTTATGTTAGAGGCACCTGTCATGTGATTAATATGGGTTGCCTTGTTGTGTATTTTTTTAACTTGCTCTGAAAACCAGAATGTATTACAAATAATGAAGTGTGTTTGTTTCAAAAGTGTCATGAATTTGTGTGAATTTGGTCTTTTTCAATTAAGCAGTTTGAAAGTAGATCTCCCTTCCTAATATAGTTTTCTTTAGAAAAAAATTATAAGGTGGTTTCTCATGACCAGAAGTGAGCCACTTATGGGGAGGGAAGGCATAGTGTGCCTGTCACTCAGACCCAGTCCGCAGAGCCAGGTATGGGAGGGAGGGGTGGAAATTCACTTCAGCCAAACTTGAACTTTCTTATTCTGTCCATGTTTCTAACTTTTCAAAAGACACTTCCCTTCTGGCCCTGAGGTGCCTGGATGTTCTGGTACTTTCCCCCTTCTTGTTGTCTTTCCCCATGTCTGACTGAGCCTGCTGGCAGCGGCCTCAACACAACCTCCTGTTTATGTCTATCTTTTTCTGTGTCCTGCGACTTCTCTGTAACATCTCTCTCAATTATTGATCTCACTGTCAGTGTCTTGCTTGTACACACACACATACACACATCATACCCATACACACTCATGCGCACATCACACAATGCACACTCATACACACACACACACACACACCTACACCCCTCACCTCACCTCTTGACTGGCCCAGCGACTTCTTCTTAGGCTGCCTGCCTGCCTGCCTGCCTGTGATGGTGCGCACATGGCTATTCCCCATCCCAAAGACCTTGGTTTCTTTCCTCACTGTACTGCTCATTTCATCCCAGGGCACTGGCTGAATTCTTTGCTGTCCTTAAACACTTTCCCTTCTGTTTGCTTACTCTCTGATCGGTACCTTTAGATCGTCTCAAACCTCCTGCGCTGGCTTCCGTTTATGTCAGCTTGACAAGGGCTAGGATCGTTTTGAGAACGCAACCTCAACTGAGAAAATGCCTCCACCAGACTGGCCTGTGTGGGCACATTTTCTTGATTGATGATCACTGTGGGTGAGTCGGGCCTACAGGAGGAAATGCCATCATTAGACTGGTGGTCCTGTGTGCTCTAAGAAGGCAGGCTGAGCAAACCAGGAGGTGCAAGCCAAAAAAACAGCACTCCTCCCCAGCCTCCACGTCAGCCCTGCCTCCAGGTTCCTGCCCTAACTACAAACTCTATGCAGAAATAAGCCCTTTCCTCCCCATGTTTTTCTTAGTGTTTAGCACAGCACTAGAAACCCTAACTAAGACATTTTGGTTATTGCGGTATACTTTAGCTTTCTTATATGGCAAAATTCTTGACAGTAGCAACTTCAGGAAGAGAGAGTTTCTTTTGGCTCAAGGTTGTGAGCACAGTCTGTTGTGGAGGGGAAGTCACTAGAGCTGGAGTTTGAAGTATCTGCTAACAATGTGTCTAAAGTTGAGGGGCAGCAGGGAGTAAATGCTGATACTTGATTTTCAGAGACCTCACTCGGAGGAATGACATAACTCACAATTAGGGTTTATCTTTTCCCCCCTCAAATGATCTGATCTAGGTAATCCTAGATACACCCAAGGTTTTGATTCCATGGTGATTCTAAATCCCATCAAGCTGATAATTGGGATTAATCATCCACTTGTCCTGAAAACTGCACTCAATCTGTTTTCTACACATCCCCACCTGCATTCAGTACCTCATTCATCTGCCTCAAGGCTGTGACATATCTTTCTCTAGGAGCTCTTGATGCCAGTAACCTCATCTTTCATATTTATAGTGTAAGTAAGGAAAATATAAAGTCTCTTTTACTTTTCTTAGTTTTGGGCTGGAACACCTATAATAAAGATTGCGAGGCAGCAACAATAGGTTAGCACCAAGCTTATCTCATGTATACATGGAAGGCATCCGGAAAGAGGAATAACTTGAGATAGATGGCTGAGGATTGGAGTTTTGATATAGTCTTCATCTACATCCAACAAAGAGCAGACTTCCTCTGTATGTGCAAATTCTTATTAGAAAAGAACAATTTTTCTACTTTCAGAATTCCTCTCAATTTTTTTTTTCAAAATATCCAGTTTAAGATAATACTTATGTCAAAGAGGCACATTTTCAGAGTGACATATTTTAATCTCTAACAGGGTGCTCTGATGTTTGGTAGAAACACAAAGGTAAACACACCTACTCTGTGTGCTAAGAGTTGTGTCAGTGCCTATTGTGTGTAATTCAAGGCATAAGCCTATGTGAGTGTCTAGGCCAGTGGTTCTCAACCCTGTCCCAGCTCAAAATCTGTACTCCAATCCATCTGTAAAACCTTCCCTTTGCCCTCTCAGTACCATTCACAGACCCAGGCTGGTGGTGTGGGTGTTTTGCAGGGAAGACATTAACTTAGCTCAATAGTTTTACACTCTCGGCACCTAAAATGGCTGTGCGTTAGAGTCTACTCATATCCGTACACCAAAATTCATTAAATTATACAATTCATTTACCCCAAAATTAAATTCATTTCATGGGAGGTTGGGTAAGGATGAGAAATTTGACAATTAATTGTCAAATGTGCCCCATCATAGAAGAAAAGAGCTACTGAGAAGTAGATAGAAGGAAAGGGATTGACCGTAACAAAAAAGAACGCTTGTCAACAGAAGTATCATAGACAGGAATGTTTTTTTAAAAAAATCACCAATTCCTAGTTTCATTTGTCTAAAACAGTTTTAAGAGCTCTTTAAAACCAAAAATTTTGCTAGTAGAAATATTTTAAGACCTATGTTATAGAAGCAATCAGATTACAATGTAAATGGGAAAAGGTTTTCATAAAGTAAGTGACAAAGTTCTTTTCGTTGCAATTGACTCATTTGATTTAGAAAGTTTGAGTGAATAGTTATCAGTTTTGTTAAAATTAGCTTGGTAATAGGTGTATCCACAATTGTCATGAGGATCATTTAACACTGCTGCATATCTGTAACCAATGCTCTCCTCGGACTGAAGTGTGTCACCCATGATGCATTATTTGAAAAAATAGTAAACCGTGACTGGCAGATATAGACCAGGAGATGCCTTCCAATGTTCACGTCTCTCTGCTGAAAGCAAATGGGGAGAAGGCAGTAGAAGGCTCGTAGGAGACGCTTGAGGACAAGTAGATCGATATGTTCCCAAGCTGAAAGTAAAGCCAATCTTTCTAGAAGATCCGTGCGTGGGACTGGAATGATGAGTTCTGAGAGGTTTGCTGGACGTAAAGTAATTCCCCAGCAAAGAGACAGAATTTTGTCTCTGTAAGCGCTCTGGTGCATGTGGGGTGCCCACTCTATCCCAGATCTCCAGAGGAAAATTAATGAGATCTCGAGAATTGTTTGTTTTCCTCATGCCCGTGACAAAAGAGGAAAAGATATAGAAGATTCACAGAGAAGCTGGAAACAGAGCCCCATATATTTGCATCTATATTGGCTATTGATCTGAGAGTTCATGCCAGAAGTACTTTGCGAGGATTTAGTCAGAATATTTGATAATAAAAACCAAACATGTGACCACAGCTTTGGTGATTTTGCATTTCAGTTGAGAAACGATCACACAAAATGAAAAAGTGAGACAGTCCTCCTGAAAACATAAGACGCTCTAATAACATCAGTGAAATAAACACGGAGACGAAGGCGGGCGGGCAGGACGTCTCATCGCTCCCTGTCCCCTGCTCGCATCGCTGGCATCATGTCCCACATCTGCCGTATCCGGCCTCCCAACAGCCGTCCTTCAGGCTCCCCGTTAGATATCGTCCCTTTCAAACTCTTCAGGCATATTCCACAATGAATCTCATCATGTGGCTTGAGAATTCGCCCCTGTATTAAGGTCAAGGGGTCTGTTTCCAGTTCTTTTCTCAACAGTGTTAGCTTATGATCACCGATAGTCCTCAGATTTGTGAAGGAGAGTGTTGATCAAAGCCACAAAAGCAAGCACTCTTGCGTACACAACCATGAGGTGGCTTCCTTGTACCAAGTTACTTGTTCCTAAACGCATCCCATACCAATATACTGCCTTGGGTAATTTTTTTGTTTTGGTTTGATTTTTTTGCTTTTGTTTTTCAAGACAGGGTTCCTCTGTAGCTTTGGAATCTGTCCTAGAACTAACTTTTGTAGACCAGGCTGGCCTCGAACTCATAGAGATCCACCTGCCTCTGCCTCCTGAGTGCTGGGATTGAAGGTGTGTGCCACCACCTAGCTGCCTTGGGTAATTTTTAACGACTGTTTTAGGAGGCCTCATGTCTGTGTCCCTTACAGCACTCACCCGTGTTTGCTAGTTCCCACACCCTAATCAGCTCAGAATTCCTCTTCAGAGATGCAAAATATTCTTTCAAATAAAACCTGATTTTCATTTGCTAGTCTCTAACAAATATCACATTTACACTATATGCAACACAGGGCATAATTAAATGTTTTAAGAGAAAGCATTAAAAACTATGATTCTACATCCAGAGATACTTGGAACTAATGAAAGAAGAAGCACGGTCCCTGGGACTGGCCGACTGTGGTGTCAGTACCTTATTCCGCGCTTGACTGAGTTCCCATTGGGTCATATACATAGTAATGCTTTCAGGAACTCATGTATAAAAATTACTACTCGTTCCTCTAGTAATTGAATTTTCACTAAATTTAAGCTTACAGAATGGACAAGGCCATATTTCAAGGCAGTCCTACTTGAATCCATGGAAATAATTTATTTGAAACTCTGGAGCCGAGAGTATTTCTCTGAACCTGCAGCCAAGAGTCACTGGTGCGACTACCCTTACCTTCAGATACGGCCTTCTTGAGGGTCAGTGCTTGGAAGTGAAACACCTGTCTGATGCCACCATGTCTGCCCACCTTAGCGTCAGATTTCAGACTGGAGTACGTAATGTTTTCTGACGTGGGGCTACCTGTTGATTAGCTTCTTCCACAGCCCCACCCCAGTGGGCTCACTCCTGTTGAGCAGAGAGTCTGTGGGAACTCTCTCTGTCTCACTCAGTTCCACTGTCTCCTAGTCCAGTCCACATCCTTGAAGTCGGTCACCAGAGGCATCTCTTTCCCAAAGCCCTGGTTTGTTGTTTGTGCTTCCCGAGACCCCACAATTCCAGGTGTTTGTTTTTGATACAAGAAGATGACTTGTGCAGAATTTTAAACCTAGGTGTCCCTCAGTAAGTTTTGCTGTCACATTGCCTGGGGACCTTTCTTTACTGTACTGCCCATGGGAAAGGGATCTAATATCATCTTGGATCTCACCCCCACATAAATGAGATTCAAGATGGCCTCATTTACATACACTCCTTGAGGGGTGTAAATGTGTATGTTTTCAGAAGTAGTCAGTCAGAGCAAAGTGAACTGGTAAGTGGATAGGGCAAGTGCCGTGATCCAAGGCTGCCATCATAATAGCCTCACGTTCTCCTAGAGATCTCTTCTAACACAATGCTTTCAGGCCACCTTCATCCTAGCTTTATCACCACCTTCTCTTCTGTGAGGGGCTTGCACTGTTATTGGAATAAATGTAGTTACTACTCTATCATTGTGAGAACGTTCTAGATTGTTCCTTGCCCATCTTCAATCAGCAGCTACCTGTAATCCTCCTTGCCCCTAGTCAGAAGGAACTGTTTTGGTGGCTAGAGGTGATGAATCCATTCTGTCAGCCCAGGCTTCCACTTCTATGTGCCTCTCCCGCATGGTAGAGGTTGGGAGCTGGTGGGATGTTCTGGAGCCAGCTTTGTCACTAGTGTAGGGTATTCTATATTCGTTTTTCTCACAATAATACAGTGTTTTCAGATTGTATGTATATCATAGTTCTATGGGCCACATATAAGAAAGTGAACCAGGCAACCTGGCCTCCTGTCCAGTTTGCTTCTTGGCGGATAGGAGAGACAAGTTAATGCTTTTGTTTGCCTTTGGGATTTGGGGCTTATTTTTGTATCCCGCCCCCCCCAAACCATATGCTTCTAACACACTGCACTAGTGATTAACACTAAACTAAATCCCATCCTAGATAGAAATTTGCACATACAATTACAAACCGTTGGGCACAAGTGTGCAGGAGGCTTGAGCAATGGCTATACAGGCTTCTTAGGTCATCCACAGGCCACACAACCACGCTGTCCAAGTCTGGTCTGCGTTCCATGACCTTTTTAACCATCACAAACCACCTGGAACAGAGTCAACAGAGGCAGTAATAAAGATGATAGAATGTTCTAGATATGTTTGGCTTTCATTGCTGGTGGAATGGGCACAGCAACGGTGCGACCTCAGATCTGGGAAGAAATAGAGCTCTACTATTATATCAAAATCGGGCTGGGTTGGAGTTCTCAAAGCCAACCCAGCTTTCATAGGTCACACCCTGGCTGTGCGGTTGTTGAACTACGTGAATCACGAGCTGCTTAAAATCAATACTTGAGCTGTGAGCGGGTCCAGAGTTTTTAAAAATGAATACCTTCCGTGACATATGAATCGATGGATTTTGTGATTAATAATCTACTGAATGCCACCAGCTCTGACCTCAGACATGTATAAATATGTGTGCTTCGGGTGTGTATTTTTCTGAATCACAGCAAAGGGAAGCAAAGAAACCCTGTGAATCAAGTGACCAAGAGATATTTAACTTGGTCATGTCCGTAGCAGGCTAGGACAGGTGCAAAACCAAGCCATGAAGTTTCAGAGTTAGTGAGCTACGTGAAATCGATGGGGCTTTGGCAAATATCCAGACAGTATCTTCATCCAAAATCTTATACTAATTATACCTATCAAATGAATTACAGACAGCTAAGTGAGAAAAATGTGAAAAACAAAACGAAAACCTTGCTACTGTAGCTAGCACATCCAAGTTCAAAGACCTGTTCTCTTTTTTTTTTTTGCATTAGATATGAGCACAAATTTCACACAGAGCAATGGCTCTTATTAGTGTGTCGTCATCAGCCCAAATGTGACACACTGCTGAGTTTACTATTACACACTCCAATCAAACACACCTCAGAGTGCAACTTTATTTAGAAATAAGTCTTGTATGGGTATAATAATTAGTATAATGAATACATGTATCATAATTAGGTTGTCATCATCAGTATGTGTTGAGCCCTGATCTAGTAGCTCGTGACCTTACAAGACGAGGGAATTTTGTTCCAAATACAGGAGACAGTCTTGTGATATCTGAAGGCCTTTTCTCTGCTAAAGATTGCCACAGAGGCATAGGCAGAGTCTTCCTGATTTCTAAAGGAGCTTCCCACTACTGCGCTGATTTAAGACACCCAGCCTCCAAATCTGTAGGAGCACATTCATCTGGTTAAGATGTTTGTCAAACAGACCTAGAAAACTACAGCATTATCCATACTAATAAAGAAGCCAAATATGCAAAGAACATTCAACATTTGGAGCCACTAGCATTTAGCCAAAGTGACTTTGTTTTGGTGTTATGTAAAATTAACTATAGGTATTAGTATGATATTTAAAAATATTTTACTACTTATGGGATCTCTAGGGTTAAGATATGTAACTGAATTGCATGTGGGTGTTAGTCTAGCAAGAATTAAAAACCAACCACACAGATACATCAGTTAAACTTAGAGGAGGTTCCCTTCCAGCCTCCTGGTCTTGAGGAACTGCCCACAGGAAACAAATGGAGTCCCTGACATAATCAGGAAGCAGGAATCCTGTGGATCCCTGTGAAAAGTGAACAGTCGCATTTAACACGAGACATAAAGACGATGGCGCGCATTAGACAGCGCTCCCAAAATGACCAAGATATTTGACCTCAACACAGTGAAATTTGTGTCACTCTGTAGCAAACATGAATGCCAAATAAAGAAGACTAGTGAAGACAGCCATGTTCCAGGTTGGCTAGACCGACAGTCTTCAAACTCCATGGAATCCCCCACTTGCTTCAATTTTCATCTGAGTTTCACTTTTTTTTTTTTGAACGAAGATGTGGCCTCACATTCCCTGACAATTTGTTCATAACGGTGGTGACAATATGACACTCGCCAGTGTGTCACAGAAATACATGACATAAGAATATAAATGCAAACATGCGAAAATGAAATCCCTCAGGTGGTTATTAAGTTTTGGTGCTGTGTAATTAAGCTAGTTTTTTTCAAATGTTATCCTTTGCCGGTATCTAATTAGCAGATCCATCTGCTGACGGAGCAGTGGCCCATCTGCCTGGGATGTTGTTCTCTTCATTGTTATGAAAAGCATCCACCACTGCTAGTCCCCATCTAATTAACTCCTCTGCCTGTGGAATGTGATAGTACACAACGCTGTTTATACACTTCTGAGGACTGGGGATTTATGTGTGTGTAACAAGTACATAAAAAGAGGCAACCTTTTTTCTTTCTAACATCTGATTTCCTCTTGAGATCACAGCTTCATTTATCAGGGCTGGAGCATGTCCCTCTGCCCAGTCTACTGTGAAACAGTGGTAAGTTCCTTCCATCCTCGGGCTCCAAAAGTCTAACAGTCGTGTTCTGTTGTTCTGGATGCTTCTTTATGGATGGGACTGTAGCACTGTGACTTACCAAAGAGGGAGAATGCCCAAGCATGTCAATGAACTTGACCTGTGCCACCTTGAAGCTACCGTACCAGGAAAAGGGTCCACTTGCTGCTGTGTGGTCTGATCAACGATGCAGTAGACTCTTTTATTTCTAGTTCTGAAATGATTTTATTTCAAGATATTGAAAAAAATACTTTTAATTCCAGTTAATACCTGATGTGACCAAATATTATCTTTCTTGTCCCATCAAATGTTATAGGACAGGAGGAATTCTACTCAGTAGATATTTAATAAATACTAAATGATGAAAGGCCTCTATGTAAAGAACTACAGCAAAACTTTTAAAACCGATTTAGTATCCCAGAAGATATTTATGTGTCTCTACAGAAAAAACAGGCTACATGTCCAAATCCTTAGTCTTTATAAATGTAGATTGATTTATCTACAAAATCGTTGATTCACTGATTATTCAAATAACCACTATTATTGTTTTGTTTGCTTCTGACATGTTTAATAAGCTTGAAATGTTGGATAATAAAATATTCATGTTTCTTTTTTCTCCTTTAGTAGAAAAGACAAAGGATAACAAAAACAAAACTTAAGTTTTAAAAAATATTGAAGAAGTAAGACTGAGTTGTACTGAGACTGGAGATGTTAAAACTGCTTTTCATTTGTTTTGACTGACAGAAAAACAGATTTGAGTTGGTTTAAATGTAGCGAGAATGAACGTGAAGCTAAGTATATGGAACACTTCCTAAGTCAATTATGGGTTTTGCTCTAAAATAATGATACACATACAAATAGCCAGTCTCGGTGAGGCTGGGTATGGAGCTGGAGTGGAAGGCCTTTCATCAACAAGGATGGATCCTTACAATAAAGGGCATGAGAATGGAGCTCAAAGGAAGCTGAGCTCGAAGAGAAGAGTAGAACTTTTGAGAAGCCAAATCTAGTGCAAGATAATTCCACTAGCCCCTGTGGCTGTCTCCTGGGGCAGCGTGTTTTCATAGCTGCCAGGAGATCAGCAAGGCAAAGTCTATTCTGGTGAATAAAGAGGAGGGTGCTGCTAGGTTAATCTGGAACTCTTGATTCTCATGTAAATCTAGAAAAATCTCTTCCCAACTCCATATCTTATACAGCTACGCAGTAGCTGACAATCTGTTTCCCTTGCTATCTTCCCTGGGTAAATCCCCACCATTAGATTATAATTTCCTTCTCCCTCTGTTCGTGAATAATAAGAAACTGTAGAAAGCTAAACAGTCATGGTTTTCAATTAATTCTGGATTTGAATGTGGCTGCCATGCTGGTGGCACAAAGTTGGAATGCCTCCAGAAGTCATTTCTCTATTTCAAATAAGAGGAAAGTTAGTTATGTGCCGTTCTCCTATTGATCCAATAAACTTGTGTGAGCACTTGCTGGTTTTCAGTCTTTTGGACGAAGTAATAAAATATTTATGAAAACTTATTCTCTTATTTTCCTATTTCTTTTCACTCCTGGTCCTTGGCCAATATTTATCTTGAAAATGTGAAGGCCACTTGAGCAGCAGGTAGAATTGGGCAGCTGTTTGTTTACTGGCAGCAGTGAGATCTAACTTTGATGGCATTTGAATAATATTCTCCCTTAATCCTGGGGCTCACCCTGCTACCCAGACCTCTTATATTTATTCAGGAGATTATTAATATTTTACTTTTTTCTTGCATTACTGCGCATTGAATCTCAGGTTTCCCACTTGGCAGGCAAAGGCTCCATCCTCAGCTCTCTGTTTTATGGCCCCACTAGGTCACCCAGGCTGAGCATAACTCGTCTACAGCCCAGGCAAACTTCAAACTCATGAGCCTTCCTGTCTAACTTACATCAGCATTTAAGGCATGGGTGTCTCTGTGTGTGCAAAGGCATCAGATGGCTGCAGGTATACTTATGTGTTTGTATACATATGAATTGTGTGTGTGTGTGTGTGTGTGTGTGTCAGAGTAGTCAATCCTGGGTATCATTTCTCTGGTGCCACCTACTTTGGTGGGTCTTGTTTCTTTTTCATCATGGTCTCTCACTTGTCTGAAACTCACTGATGAGGCTAGACCATCTGGGTAGCAAGCTCCACGGCCCTTTTTGTCTCCACTTCCTCAGAGCTGGGCTCTCAGGCCTTCATATAGAGCACTTTACTAACATTTTAACTAACAGTGGCCTGACCATATCTTCTCCTGTGTTTTGGAGAATTGAAAAACAGTTCTCTCTGGTGCACAGGGTGTAGAAGCAGTATTTTTCTGCTTATTATTGTATATTGGATTTAGTTTAGTTTATTATTTGAAATTTTCTGACCTAACAAGGTTGCTCCTCACATGTTTTCCTGACAATAACTTCACTGGTCCATAACTCTGAATCTTCAGAAATCTAATTTTGCTAGTTAGAAAAATATTACAACAAGAAGATATGAAAACAATAGGAGAAATACTTTCCATATAAAATTTCTCACAGCACAAAATAGTAGAAATAAAACAATAGTTCCATGGCTAACCTGGTGTTAAGCGACTTGCAGACACGGCTTGTGGATCGCCTCTGTCTTGGGAACACACAATCATCTTACGTGTCCCAGGGTCTCTTTGCGGCTAGCGGTGCTCATGCATTGGTCAACTTGATCAGCATGGGGTAGATTTGAAAAGCTTAAAGAATATTCAACAGCATGGCTCTAAATAGAGCTAGTGACTGCATGGAGATGGGCAACAGTCACCGTGCTCTGTGCACAAACCCATCAGACCCTGGATGTCGTGTATAGGGATACTGTGGTAGCTGGAACATGCACAGTCATCCCTGGCATTATCCGTGTGTGTTGATGTATGACACACTGTGATCTGAGTGGTTCAGATCTTTTAAGCTGGTTGCTTACCCTGGTTCCCCACAAGTAATCAACCTTGTTTAACCAGTCACTGTACCTGAATGTCCTGCTACTTTGAATATGAATGGAAAAGTCTTTTAAATGTCTTAATTTTGAAGTTAAATGTGAGCCCATGACTTGTTATCCTGTATTTGGTGTTAATTCTATACCACTGGGAAGGTGTTGGCACAAAGATCTAATCTAGCCACTGAGACCTTCCTATTTTCCCTCTTCTCCCAAAGCCCTAAAGTTTTGCCCATGTTCTCTTTGCAGGCTGTGGAGTGGGAGTGTGATGAAGCTACCAAGAAGGCCTGTTATAGCAAGGGCAAATCGAAGGTAAGGAAAACAGAGGGTACGGGTACCCCACCCTGTGCTGGGAACTGCATATAAAACGTTAGGTTCCTGATAGGAGGAGTGCCTGCAAAGTGGGACACACATGAAGAGTAAATGTTCCGTGTTTTGACGTCAGTGGAAATGAGTCACAGCAATCATTTCACGAAGGATCAGAAAGTAAACTAAGACCTAATGGGTACTGTGAATCATTATATAAGATTCAAAATAAATTAGCTATGATGCTGTTAGAAAAATATAAGAAATAATTTTAAAATAGTATTTAATTTACCTCTTCTATATTTTGCAGCTAACGACAGAGAACAGTTATGTAGTTGCATTATCTTGTTCCTACAAAACAAATATTCAACACTTGCCCGATAAAATCACTGCACCAAAATGATGCGAGAAGCACTCTTGATGGTCTTTGCAAATCCTTGTGATTTCTCTGTCAATGCTGAAATCTACACTCCCAAATTCTCCTTTAAAAAAACCACTAAGGTTGAGGGTGCATGCTAGTACTCACACACGATGCTTTCAAACAATTTGGGATTGGCTGCACACTCAGGACTTTATCTTTCCAGGAACTCTGTCTTCAGGAAAGGTGAACTTTGTTCCCTGTGGAGTTTCCCTTGCAGCAGCTCTCCAGGGCAGTGAGCCCTGGAAAGTTTGCGTACCAACAGAGGCAGAACACACTGGTAGAAGGAGGAGTGTGTAGACTTTTCTAATGCTGACTGCACTTTGGTCCGTGGGGAAATGCCCATACAGGCGGCATGGGCAGAAGCGGCTGGCGGAGCAGCATTGGCCTCAGGGCCACGAGCATGCGGGACAATACAGCACATGGAGTGGGCAGGAACAAGTGACTCTCAACTGTGTGTCATAACAGTGTCTTACTTCCTGTCCCTTAGGAGAATGGTTCTGAGAATTGGATGACGAAGCAGATCTCAGCAGTGTAGAAGGAGAGAGGTGGTAATATATCATAAGCTTAGCTAAGCTGAAATACATGGCTTCAGAAAGGAAGGGAAGGGTGAGAGAAAGAGGGAGCAAAAAAAGGAAGAGAAGAAGGGGAGGGAGAAGAGGAGAGAATGCAGAAATTGATAGACCTTGTTTATCAAAAGATACTTAATCATCAGAAATACCTCTAAGCTAAATCATTAAAAATTTACGAAACTACACTAGCAGCTCTGGGTTGCAAAGAACCAGAATATGAAATTCTTACAAATAAATGAGTATATAATGATATAAATAAAAATAGTAGAGAACTCTCTAACTTGCTTGGTGAGTTCTGTAAAACATAGCAAGGTTGGGAGATGTGACTTCTCCGTGGCCGTTGGCTCTCTGGGATGTTGCGGCTCAATCATTGGATACATCTGAGCACTCTTATTTATCCCTGCCAGCCAGACATCCAGAGTATGCGCCATTCCCTTGGGTGGTTTTTCCTGAGGAGCCGCGAACAAACATCTGTTCACCCTAGACAGAGAATCATCAGCAGACAGAAGAAATGATCCCACCCAAATTGTACTTGGCGAACCAGTCGCTGTATTGAGGTTGCCTTTGGGAACGCAAGTGAAAGGTTATGTACTAGTGAGGAATCACGGATAGGGAAGGTTGCAATCTCCAGTATTTAGGCACCTTCTCCTAAAGCTCCCTAAAACTCTCTATCCTGAGCAGTAAACAGAGGGAAACCAGTTATACAATTACACAGGGTGGGGATAGTAATAGGGAAATAGCTTGGCTCACTGCTCACAGGTGGACACACTGGGCTCTCAGGGCTTCAGCTTCAACACTGTAACACAGTGCCTGCCTGGTAACATAGTTACCTTCCAGAAGGCCTAGGCACTAGCTGGTAAGCTGGCTGCTGTTTCTCCCCATTGGGCTGCCCCTCTCCCCTTCTCCCCTTTCCTTTTTATTTTCTCTTCGCTATTGGCCAGTTTCTCTTCTTATTTCCTGTGACTGTGGTTGCACTGGTCAACAGGTGCCCTACAATGGAGTCTGTGTCTGTAACTTTGGTTTTTGTTTTAGATTTTGCTAACCTCAGACCTGAGAATCGCCCCTGCTCCCCCTCCTCAATACTGTCCTCACTGCTCATGAGAATCTCATTCTCTCTTCTCAAACTGCTATTGGCGTGAGTACTGTTCTGAGCATGCTTTGCTCAGTTCTTAGGGCACAGCCGATGTGTTCCAACCCTCCTTCCATCCGTTATCCATCTTGGAAAGCCCTGTAGGCTTCTGTCTTTGCATCATCATGCTGTGCTAATCATCTAATGCCTGACCACGAGCTGTGCTAATGGTTTCTTTATGGCTGTGGTGCCCTTCTGCAGCCCTCTAGCACACAGGGTGGGGGTTGGCAGTCCTGTGTGAATGAATGAACATACTAAGCTCACTCCAGTGGCTCTCATTCAGTTGACCATCCTCACCACTTTCGATGGTGGGGGCAAAAGTATTTTCAAGGGGTCTTTCTTTCTTTCATGCGGTATGTTTAGCAGCTCGCCTGTCTCTGCCCATCATGGCATGGCAACCCAATACAACCAAATTTACTCCAGACATTCCCAGGGAATTGGTGACTTAATTTATCTAATGATTTATGCATTGTCAATTTTTACATTGCTCATTTTTTAATCCCTCAGAGTATTTTTTTTATTTTACCAGGAATCTATTTGTATATTTGGTTCCCACACTTTGGAAAATGCTAACAGTTAATTCTATTCCCCTTCCTGGAGTTCCAACTCTTTGTGGTCCTTGTGTGTTAGGAGAGAATACCAAGACCTGCACAGCCATCCAGTTTTCTCTCAGCATAGGCTACAAGTCCTTAATCTGAGCATCCAGGTGGCTTCATTTCCTAGTTTGTTGTCACTACTGGGGAAATTGCTCAGCTGAACCCAGCAACCCATATCCCACCTCAAGCTGTGACCTTTTATTAATTTCTTATTTAGAAACTAATTTAATAGACTAGCATCATCCGTGGCCAGTACGTAATACACCCCTGTCCAAGAAGGAACAAATTAACAATACACAAAATTGAGTTTCTCTAATACAAATAAGGAAAATGAGGAAACAAATGTCCTCACATCAAATCATCCCTCTATAGTTCATATGATTTGGGTTTTTAATGGACTAAGAATAATGGCAAATCTTGGTAATTATAAGTTAATTTCAACTGTGTTTGTTCACCCTTAAGATTAATGTATTAAAATAAATGAAGATAAATTTCACACACCGTATATTGTGTGCAAGATAAATCAAATTTTATTTTAGGTTGTAGTAAATATGATTATTAGTTTACCCAGAATTTTAATATGCAATGTTCCATTGAACTAGTATTCTTCAGTTTATGGAGTCGCTTGTTGAGTTGATTTCTGCCTATAATTCTAACTTCTGGGGAAGCTGATTCAAGGAATCACTAGAGTCCCAGAGATTGAGGACAGTCTGGTATAACAGAGAGACCCTGTCTCAAAATCAAAGCAGAATAAAGCAGAAGATCGGGTACTGTGCACTGTAGAGACTCATGTTTGTCAAATGAGTTGCTAGCTTCACTAACCAGTTAGGATAGATAACACTGTAGCCTGGCCCAGGAGGTGAGAACAAATGATACTTTATCCTAACTGCCTTCCCAAAATCCTCTTTCCTTAGTTCCCATCTCTTTTCTTTCCTCAACTGGGCACTGGCATGTTTCCCACCCAGTGGGGAACCCAAGCCTAGCACCTGGGACACATAAAAGGAAGAGAACAAGACAGCCTCTGAGAAAGCACCCCAAGAGCGGTGGCCATGGGCAGGCCCTCAACTCAGATTTCAGACATCCCAAAGATCCCCAGGCTGACAACACCTAGAATCCAAATCAAGTAACATTTCAATGTGGCCAGAATACAGTGTCTCTTTGGAGGGAGGGAATTCACGCTTTTCTTGGTGGTCATGAATTTATAAGGAAAATTCAGATACTTACTAAATTTGCTAGTGCTGTAGTATTCTGAGAGTGTGCACAGAATTACAAAGTCTCTCTTCTCCCTACAGTAGAAAGAACAATGCAAAAAATGTGACATTTTAAAAATGCATGCAATTCAGGCGTTTTAACTGAACTCAGTTCTTTTCTACTGTCCCCAAAAGCTGTGTGTGCCATACAGTACAATGCATTTCACTGCCCAGCCATTAAGATGTGGTGTGTGGAAGGAGGTGGCTGAGCCTACATCATGGCTTCTTCCTGCACCCACTTCTCTGGTGAGAACATTCCTCAGCTGGCTACAGAGCTCGGGATTCCTCCCCTGGTGTTCCTGGGTCAAGGAAAAGCATTCTTTCATGTGGCGGGGGCATGAAATTTATAACCTAGGGAATTGGGGCCACAAGAAGTTACTCAAATCTTTAATTAAGGCTTGCAAGGAAAGTAGGCACTGAGATTGTGGATCCTGAGTAAGGTCTGAGTTTTAATTTACTTCTAGATGTTTCTGCTCACTATGGCTGAAATGCTGTTAAGTACCTACATGCATTAAAGCCGGGGAAAGAATCCATTTTTATTGATGCAAAAGCAGTATAACAAGATCCATTACAATTCATTGTCTTTGAAATATGTGTTATTGAAATCAAACTTTAGAACACTTTAAATACATTTCACATAAATATTATTTTAGACACAAATAGCTAATTGTCTCAGCAGCTAACAAGAACGCCTTGTCTGCTGTTGATTCTTCTGTCTGGACTCGGCTGCCTCCCCCATGGCATTTCAGGACTAAACAAAGGAAACATAAGTAATTATTAAAGAATGAAAGAGCTGCTTTGTGCATTTATGACATTTCATAATTTTCAAAATGTTCTTGTTCATGATCTCATTTCAGTACTTTTGACACTAAGTTCCTAGCATTATTGTGCTAAATGGTGGGAGAATTTGGATTAGGATCTAAGGCTTTGTATTATTGTTCATTCTGTGTCCTGCCTCCTCGGCTGTCAACTTATGCTTGTAAAGAGGTCAACTCCTAGTAACTAAGAAAAGAAAGTCATGGTACCTTCTGCCTGGGAACCTGGTGATGGAGGGCTGGAGCTTGATGTTTTTACCTGAAATGTCAACGTTTAGAATGGTTATGAGATTAACGACTCATGAGGGATGCTCTAGACATGCCTGTATGCTGCACGATTGCTTTAAGAGCTAAGACCCTTCATCCCAGACAAGGCACCTTCTGCAGATTGTGCACACCAGATACTGTGTATTTGTGTGGTTTTTCTTAATCAGAAGTTTTTTTTTCTTACATTAGTCCCTAAA